>JAMKQA010029063.1:0-14123 GCA_024699735.1 Posidonia australis
TTTTGGATTAATTAGGGTTTATTTATTTATTAATTGGGATTTTTTGTGTTTATTTGGTTTTTTGGATTAATTAAGGTTCTTGAATTTTTATTAATTAAGGTTTTCAATGAATTTTCACTTTGATTAGGGTTTTTACTTATTTATTTGGATTTTAACTTCTTTTCACTTGATTAAGATTTAAAAATTTGATTAATTAGGGTTTTATTGGATTTTAAGTTGATTTAAGTGGGTTTTAAGTGGATTAGGGTTTTTTTTGTTGGATTTTTAAATGGATTTGATCAAAATTTATTTAATTAGGGTTTTATGGGATTTTGGGTGGATTTTAATTGGATTTTGTGGTTTATGGATTTTATTTGCTGGATTAAGTGGGCTTAGGTTGATTTACTGGATTTTAGGTTTAATTGGGTCAGGTGGGCTAATGTGGGCCTAATTGGACTTGTGTGGGCTAGGGTCTTGGTGGTCGCGACCAGAGCATCAACCGAAGGAGCCTGCTGCCAAGTGACTTCAAAATCGAGGTGTCTACAATATGTAAAATAGAATCTATACAAAAATAAAATTTTCCTGAGAATATGGAGAGATTTTTACTTGTGTATGACGAAAATTCTTGTGAGAAAACTACCTTCATACTCTACTGGGGTATTACCAAATACCAATACTTAAAGCGTTATTTGGCCTCTATGGTGAAGCGAGTTCTAGTTGAGTCGCTCCCAAGTTCGAGTGAGAATGAGCCACCATTGGAATGCCTGCCTTCTATTCCTTGTAGAGAAACAACAAAGTCAAATTTTGATCCTCTTGAAGTACATAAAAAGTCTCCTTCTCATCCTCTAAGAAACTATACAATCTCCTCTGTCCTGTCTTCTAAGAAGGTGGAAATCTACATAGTTACCCACAATAATACTCAAACACAAAATTTTCTATGTCTCTCTCTAATGTGATAACTCATATTTATTAAGAAGAGATTATCCCACCTAATATTTTGGTAAGATAATGTAATTATCTCTCCTTTTAAATTCAAGTTGAATAAAATTCATGATTAGTATCTTGTAAATGGAACAACTATCATATTTAAAACTTTTTACATTTGAAAATAGAAAACAAAATTACACCAAAACGGACATTTGTGTGGACATCTTCTCGAACATTGTTTTAAAAAAAATAACAACAGATGTCTGGCATGTACATTTGAAAAATTCCTGTGTTAAAAGATGAATTAGAGGATGTCTGGTACAGACGTTCGAAAAATCCCTGTATCATGGCTTTGTCTTCCACAAATGTCTGCTAGATCATTGATTTTTTGTTTTATGAATTATTTAGAAACATTATTGAAGAAACTTATGACCACACCATTAAAAAAAAGAGTTACTATTCCTACCAAATTGTAGAGGTGGACACCTAAATCGTCCAAATCGAATCATTTTTAGTAGTTCAGTTCAATTTTTCAAATTCAGTGGTTTGGTTTGGAATATCTTCAAACCGAACTATATGGTTCGGTTTGTGGTTTACAAAGGCAATTTAATCAAATAGAACCCAATATAAGCTATATATATTAATAGGTATATTAAATATTTAAAAGAATACAATTAGGGTTTAAAGAGAAACTGAACTGTCCATCCCCCCCCCTTACAACCTTCTTCTCCTTCTTAGATCTCTCTTTGAGAATCAGTCATTGGCCTCTCCTTCCTCTTCCTCATCACGTCGGTCTCATCATATTCCTCTTCCCTCTTTCTCCACTCTACTCTTGACTCATCCACGTCGATCTCGCCCACCAAAGTACCAGACTCCCTCTTTCTCCACGTCAGTCTCGACTCTCGCCCACCAGACGACTCCACTCCAGTCTCGTCCTATTCCTCTTCTCTCTTCCTCCACTCCACTCCTGACTCCTCCACGCCGATCTCGCCCTCCAGAGTATCAAACTCCCTTTTCCTCCACGCCAGTCCCTCCCACCAAACTCCTCCATGCCAATCTTGCCTCCAAATAGACCAGACTCCCTCTTCCTCTCTAGTATTCTTGTTGGACGTCAAATTGCCCCACGTCAGACTTCCTCCTCCACTAACCACTGCCTCACGTCAAACTTCCTCCTCCACTAGCCACCGCCCCATGTCAAACTTCCATTTCACACCAGGACTCTTCTCCAAAACGATTTTCACTTTCACAAATAGTGTTACTTCTCCAATGGAGATAGTTTTTCTTATACAGAAAAAATAAAAACACCTCTATTAAGTGACTGCTGATTTAGATGTTTGATGTCTCTGATATATTGTTTAATTTTTTTCTATCTTATATCTAATTATATTCTTTCATTTTTCACAATCAATATTTTATTTTTTCTATATGTTTTCTTAAATGATTAAAGCATAGATCGAACCAAACCAAATCAATTTTGAACGGTTCAGTTCAGTTTGATTTCAATAGATAAAATAATGCAGTTCGATTTGAAAATTATTCACACCAAATCATGATTTAATTTGTAACTTTATCTCAATCCGAATCATACCCATCCCTAGACTTGGAATGTAGGCCGGGTCAGGCCAACCCGGCCCAAAAAAGCCTCAGGCTATTTGTAACAACGCATGCACGCACATGCACGTCCCCTGCCAACTGCCAGCCTCAAGGCACGAGGCCAACAACCCAACACCACCTACACATCCACACATATACAGTGGTACAAGCACAACACTCACAAAATGACAAGGTACAGAATAGGCCAAACAGTGGGACCCACGTACAAAACCACAGAATTACCAAAATAGCCTTACGCTAGTAACACCCGTCCACAATTAAATTCATTAGAAATGTATATTTACTATTAAATGAATTTCCAAGTGTTACAAGATGACTTACGGAAGAAATTTCTCGAATAACTTATAGAGTAAGCTTCATAAATAGCTGACAAAGGAAGCTTCACGAATAGCTTACAGAAGAAGCTTCACAAGTAACTTACTAAAGAAGCTTCACTAGTGGCTTACGGAAGAAATTTCTCGAACAGCTTACAGAGGAAACTTTATGAGTAGCTTATAAAGGAAGTTTCACAAATAGCCTACAAAAAAAACTTCACGAATAGCTTACAGAAGAAGCTTCACGAGTGGCTTACGGAAGAAATTTCTCGAAGAAGATGCACATCTGACTTACGAGGAAGACTCACAAGTAGCTTCAGAAAAAAGACTCACAAGTAGCTTACGGAGGAAGTCACGCCAAAGTTGGACTGCAAACACACCCAAACACAATCACACAACCACTTACAACATAAGTGGCTCGTGTTAAGAGAGACCAACTACCTAATCGCACCAACAAATTTCCACAACCTCGAAACAATCCTGGGGACCTCCATGAGGGTCCACTCGGCAACTCTACCCCAGAACTCCAGGACACGATGTCCAAAACCAAGCAACGACGCAAAAACCGCATAAGCACAGCTTAGGTCCTAAGTTCTGAAATCTACACCTCCTGCGCCAGCAATTCACGTAAGAAAGGTGCGCCAACAAATTACGCCTCTAAATTGCTCCTAATTCACACAGACCACTGGTATTAAATGCATGCCTACGTGTGTCCAACATAAAATGTACCATACTCTGCATCTAATACCAAGAAAGCTAGAAAACACCAATGAAATATCTGGCTCAAAGTACTGTTTCCAATCTAGGTCTTTATACTTGATTAATCTGTGAAGCTAACACAAATGGCTCCCACAAGTATTTAATTGGTATAATGTTTACAATATTATGTTTGAAGTCATATGTAACTCTCCCCTTAGGGACATACTTATCACAGAGAAATAATATCATTTTCTTTACACTAGAGTATTTTAACTTGAAGATTTCTTTTAAGACACCATAATAGTCCATATACTCTTCTCCATAACATGATCCTTCGACTGTAACTCATGAATTTTGAGTAATCAATCCTCCATTGTATTTTTCTATATAAAATCGATACTCATTTGTAATGAAAGTTCCATACGACTTTACTTGAAAAATAAGACCATAAGTAAAGTCTTTTTAAGAGATTTTGCTTAGAACTAGGATCAAGTTTGTTTACATGATTTCTAAATCACTCGAGAAATGCTTTTCTGAATAAGTCTAAGATATCATTATCTTTTATAATAGTTGGTCGACTATCAATTTTTCTCTGAATTGCTTGCAATTGTAGATTTAGAGATAGTGAGATAATACTATATTTAAATTTAATAAATGGACATATTGAAAATGATAGCGATAAATACTTGACAAAAAGTAAAACTTCATTACAATTATTAAGAACATATAGCTCTTCAACATCTTTCTCATTCTAGATCAGTAGGCGTTCTTTTGTCTTTCCAAATGCATAAGCTCTAGAACAAAAGACAACAAGTATATCGTTTTATTCCTCAACACCTATATCATCATTCCTTTGTACCCGATTATGCATCGTTTCAACCTCTAGGGAGAAATATCTAGGATAAAATGTGACAATCTCTTTGTAGATATATTGAGCACTTATTGAACCTTCCACTCTGTTTTTATTTAGAGCTTTTCATTTCAAGAAAAACATATAGCTAATAAGAATGTAGATAAATTAGAATTTATTTTAACAATAACAAATGAAAGAAACTCAATTTCTTCAGAATAACATATATCTCTTGAAATGATATATCCATCGATATTACACCGATCTACCTACTTTGACTTCTTAAGACAAGTGAACCATGAAGTGTTCCATCAAATCAAAGAAGATAAATGGAAATATCTTTTCAAGATTGCATAATATAAGAACAATATTTCCCTCTAAAGTCTTCATGTCTTTCACAGACAATTTGCAAGAGCAAATGACATTAAAAAAATTTCATAAATCTGTAAACACGTCTATGATGCACTTAGCCAACAAACTTCTAAAGCAAGAGAAATTAATCACTCCATGAACACACATAACAATCGTGGCTTTTCAATCATTCAAAGTATATTTCTTGAAATCCACAAGTTTTAATATATTTAATACATATCTATTTAAAAATTTCAAGTTATTGACCAACTCACACACTATCTTTATCAGATTCTTATCGAGTGTGTACTTTACTTTAGTCATTTCAGTCTTACCATTGACATACTCTATCAAATGCAAGTCCTTACGATTACAAAGTAACTTCAAATCTCTACGTGCATTCTTTGTGTCCTTTGTCTTCCCTTTAACATTCATTATCATATAGAATACAATATAAAATACATTCTTCTCGATATACATGACGTCTCAGTTGTGACCTCTCCAAATTTAAACAAACACTTGTAACCTCTCCATATATTTCCATACCCTTTCTCAATTATTTTTCCAATAGTGTACAATTTTTATAAAAACATATAATCTTACATCACTTTCCATAATTTCCTAACCTTAACCATATGTGAAATCCATAAACTCTTGAGCACAACATTGAAAAGTAATAGAAAACATTATTTTCTACAAAAGAAAGTTACAATAAAATATCTAGATTGAAAAAAAAAAAACATAATCACACTTGAAGAAAAGTGACATGAGTATCACAATATTCTATTGTTAGGAAAATACAAAATTCTTATCAATCCTTTAAAGACCCAATAAAATAAGATAAGACAAGGAACTTGAAATGTCTAAAAGAAAAACATCATGCCTATAATAAAATGAGATGAGAAACTATAAACCAACAAAACTTAAACTACATAAATTAAACAAAAGTCAAAAATTAGAATGAGTAAGCTTCTAACACAGTTAGACCAACAAGACTTGATGGATTTCCTATTTAACTACTATTCTATTTTTAATTCTTTTTATTCCATACATAAATTACTTTATTTAAGTGCTCTAACCATAAATACACATCTCTTTCAGGCAATATAGCTAAAAACATAATAAAGACAGAAATTTTGAGTTGGCGTTAACCCTCCAAATGAAAATCATACCTTCATCATCGTGCCTGCGTTGCTTGGTCGTGCAAATAGAAAAATTAATATACTTTTTAACAAATCACCCACCAACTACGATACCCTTGAGCTAGATCCAAATAATAAAAGCTGTTGGATCACACGCCATCAACAACATTCGCACTCTCACAACCAACTGTCCCAACACAATTGGACAAGACGCAGGCGTTACTCGCCATCCCAACCTGGGTTCGATCCCACAGGCCGCCTCCCTTGCCCTACCGTTCAAACAAGAAAAAAATATTCGCTCTCACACTACCAACAAACACAACCACGCAATCATTTCGATCAATACAAGTTACAACAACTTCCACATTGATGTTGATGTTGCAAGTCGGCTGCTACGTACATGTTCAATCTTGCGAAGAACTGATTGATTCCCTCAACTTCAGGAAGTTGTGCCTCCAATCTGATCAGCTGAAGTAGTTTATTGCAATCCAATTTGTATGTTGTCGAACTTTGAAAACATGGAAATAATTAACTTAGACAACAGGAAAACTAAGCCACTTACAAGTTGACCGACGACACTTCCTAATATGCGTCGAATTCGCATAAGCTAACTACAACTATAATGACTGATTTTCATACACAAAAAATACAAGACCTAGAAAAGGTTACGGTTTAGCTAGAAGAATAAAAGGAGGCTAAATACACTTTAAAAAATAGATTAGACAAGAGCAACAAGACAATACTCTCAACACAAAAAACCACGTAACTGCTACAAAACAGGTACACAATGAAACATCATACAATAATGAAATCATCATCCGAAAAATACTCCAACAAATATAACAACTGGTGAAAACTACCCACTAGAGATCCAAAAATATATACTTCAATAACATTTTACCAAATTAGGATCTTGGCGGACTCGAACCACCGACCTCTCAAAATAAGAGCGCTCTGGCCAATCTGAGCTAAAGATCCATAATAATGACAGATAGGCTTGTGACATTTGGTCTTAGGTAACATTAGATTACACATTAATGAAGACGGATTATTTAAGCTTTTGACGGCTTTTAAGATAAAAAATAAAATTACCATGTTGAAATGATAATTGATTAAACTTTACAAGAACAACCATTTACTTATACAAAACCTACGCCCAAAAATTTTAGCAACCAGAACCTCAGTTTCAAATATAATGTCTACCGACATATTTACTTTTAAACACAAAATACACTTCACTTGTTTATTATTTGACAGACTTCATTTGAAAATTTCAGTGCTTTGACAACTAGTTTATTCGTTGACCACTCTTCCAATAACTCCATTTGACTTTTCAAAGGAAATTGACACAAACATACACCCAGGCATCTTCTAACCAATTAGTCAAGACATTTAATAGTTTCAAGTTAAGCACCATAGACGAATCAAAATAGTTTCATGTTAGGAAAGACTATATGAGAAACGAAGTATTTAGGAAAATAAAAATTCAACAGAGAAATGAATAATTTAAGAGAAAATAATAACACATAACTAAAATTTATAATATCACAATTTAATGAAGAATAAGAAGTTTCAAACGTTTAAAGCAATCAGCGAAGCCCACTAACGACAACAAATTCGAAAAAAAAAGGGAAAAGTGAAAATCATCCAAAACTTTCACTGAAGTGTCAAGTGAAACACTACCACCACCCAAACTATAGTATAACTAATTAGCTAATTTAGCATAATGATGATTATTTAGAATGTTGTACTGCTCGTTGCCAAGCAGAGCCCATGTATAAGAAACAAACATTACCCACGCCCGAACAAGTTGAAAAAACACAGTAATTACAACTAAACTTACCGATTCTCTGTCTAGTATAAACCTACTTAAAATTTTAATTGTAACACAACGACGCATGCTTGGTAAAGAGCACTTCAAAAAATTGAAGCAGCTACTGGTGCCAATCTAAACAGGCAAAGCCCGCTGGCGTCTGAAAAAAACATGCAAGTAAATACGAAAAAGAACGTAAAAACCACCACCTCCGTAAAGGAAACGACTGAAACTAGGGTAACTAACACTTAAAATGCAGCGACAACAAAGAACACCGCTATAGCTACCGAAATAGGAGAAAAAATAAGCTTTAACAGAACGAGATAACATAAAATACAAGAAAATAAGACCAAACTTTAGAAATTAGTTCTGACAGCAAGTGTTTAACAACGAATATTAAATCGTGCCAAAACAATGACAACGTGACATATGAAAGCGGTAAAGTGAAATTCGAGCCCATTGAAAAGCCCCGTAAAAGAGAGCTAATATTGTTGATGCAGGAAAGCCCGACTTTAAATCCAATGACGGCTTTCGCTTGCTAATTATCTGAAACCCTGTTTTAACCAAGTACCGGCAGTTTCTTGCCGGTTAATAAACGAAAACTAAAACAATTTAACATACACCTTGCTGCAAAAATACCACATGGAACTGTACAGACACCAAATACTAACAATATCGGCTAGCTACAATTTCGCTAAATAAATGAAGTAGATGGCCACATAGTAACAGCATATCCTACTCCGAGCAGTGAGAATTACATAATTATAGACATTTAAAAAATGAAGATTAAACTAAATGAAAAATTATAATAACGTAAATGAAAATTTTCATAATGAACAGTAAGTTGAAACATTAAAACATAAACTACAACCTCATTAGACAGCAGCTACCAGACACTCGGAAGATAATAAGCAGATTGGTCCACGATGGATGTAAAAAAACGCATCTTCACAACAAAAGACCTACAACCAACCAGTAAAGCACTAATGCCAAATGTATCATTCAAAACACAAAATGTTTCTAAGTTTCACATAAACATAGTGGTCATTATCTTCTCTTCCTGGCAAGGCCAACAGAGTAACCCCACTCCGCACAGCATAGGACATGCAAGAACAGAAAAATTAATCTTTTGCATATTATGTCAAAATTAGGAAAACAATCAAATGCCAGCATATTTTAGGAAGATATTGGAAGTCAACTAATAAGCAAGAAAGACCAAGCTGATTACAACGAGCACACCCGACTCAAATTTTGAACAAAGCATAAAACAACAACTACCAAAAACTTGTCAAAAGTTGTTTTTTTGTTCTAAACATCAGCACAACCCCACAAAAAAACATCAGCACACCCCCACAATTATATATACAACCAACAAACAAAAATTAGACAAATGCATGAATAACATGAGCTTTAACAAAAGCACCAATAACAATCAAGAAAGAAAATTTGTTATGTTTCTAGTTTAAAATTAGAAAGAAAATTCGATAAACCGCTCAATAACAAAAACATACTGCTCCAAAAGGAAGGCGTAGACCTGAGGTCTTGAATGTCCATATCATACCAATCTCCATGACCAAAATAAACAGCATGTATACTTATGTAGTATTAGGTAATAAACCATTATGAACCTCGTAGGCTTCAGTGATTGCCATGCCAACATGGAAGGCAAAGCCAGCAACAGCAATGTCCGTTGCTTGAAATACTCCTGAATCTCCTGAAATTTTTGACCCTATAGCTCTGCACATCAGGTGAATCATTGAAGAGTTCAAATCTTTGGAACAACAAAGCATCATGTTATAATGGATACGAACAAGACTGCAACTCCTAGCAGTGAATCTGACAGAATAAAGGAACACTTCTTTTCACTGTTCATCTTTTTCAACTCCCGTTGTGCCAAGGTACCAACCAGTGAATTCAAAATACAAAAACAAAATGAATAGGAATAGAGCTTTCAACCTCCATGACTTTTAATGGTATGCAGAGCTCATAGAATTGCCCGATGCTAATCACATGTTACAGCTCAACCTTCCCAACTACGATGAAATATTTTACAAATAAGACAAAATGAAACTGTACATACAAACGCACAGCTAATAAGTTGTGCATGAAAAGTCATATTACTATCCTACACTTGTAATGTGTGAAAAAAAAAACCAAATACAGGGAGAAAAGACTCACTTCAATCACTAATAAAAAATCAAAGAATCAACAATTCATGCACAGCCACGTTCGCCGTGCATTCATGCAAAGCGTAATTGGACTATTACAAATAAGAACAGTATTAGTCAAAGGTTACTGGCCATGCAACAAATACAAATGTCCGTATTAACATCATCAGAATTGAACAACATTCAAGAGGCAATGTCGTGCAAGTCTTTGAGGATTATACAAACAGAAATCTATCTGATATGCAAGTTGGAGATCTGATGCCGCAGTTTAAGTTGCACCCTGACAGACAAAATGTAAGTGATGTAAACTCCTGCTTTTAATTATGGTAAAACCATTGTCAAGTAAGTATCTAATAATGACGAGATTTCAAATCAATTTTCCCACTAAGTAACTCTGAAGGTCGAACAAAAGTTTCTTTGGGTGCACGCATGGTAATATTAATAAGAACATTAAGCTTGAAGTGGCAAAGTACCTCGAGTGGTGGTCATCCAGTGCTGCAATTGCAAAGGAGATCGTCTCCCGAGTTTCTCAATAAATATGCCTTATGAACTGGATGCCATTTTGGTAATAATCGGTGCTATATGCGGGGATGAACGTTATTGGCGTAGAAGAACAAAACAAAATACGCAAGTAAACACACAAACACAGACGGAGGGAGAGGACGGGTGGGCGAGAAAGACCCCGGGAGAAAAATTATATCCCGTGCGATCTCCTCCCCAAAACACACAAAAAAGAACGATTTTTATTAGGTTGGCGACCTGCCATGCGAGCTCACCCAACATGGCAAAGGTCAAGAGACGTGTACATACCAGCCGCCTTCGCGGTTTACCTTTGCTACCTTACCGGTCCTTCGATTTCCATCCATATATCCTAACAAACAATTCCAAATCATCGACGGCAACCTCCAACACATTAATCTCGCAGTTTCCAACACAGAAAACACAGTACAAACAACAGATCTGTGTCAACCTCCAACTTCATACACAGCTTTCTCCGGATGACGGGAAATCCCGAAGCCATCAATTTAGCGAAGAAATTAATCACCACGACCACGTAACATAGGTGGATATCCCCATGGTGAAACTCGAGGAAACCATATCCTGTGAAGCAAAAGCAAACCACTTCGGATCTAGAGAATAGAATCATAGACACTTCAATCCTTCAAGACAACAATCGTATAAACAGGAATTAGAGACGAACGTACCAGCCCTGCTGGGGAAGCAACAAATTTTGAATCAATCGACTTGCTCCTGCACAAGTCTCTCCAGATCTGAAGAAATCACGAAGCCTCCTCGATCCAGAGAAGAAATAAACCACCAGGACCTCGTGCTCATAGTACACAAGCTCATCTCTAGCAACAAACAAAAGGCAAACTACCTCAGATTACTAGAACAGATGCTTCATAAGCTTCGGAATACCAGCTTTAGTTGCGAAAGGGACGAGACAAACGAGTTCCTTGCAGAAAACCACGAGAAATCTTCGAAAACCTGCAAAAAAAAAACAGAAGAAAACAACCCAGATGCAAGAGGAACGAGTGGAAATAGACCGTCAACGGAGAAAAAACGAAGAACATGCACAGATCTGACGGAAAACTGCAAATATATATATATAAACATATGAAAACCTATGAAATTGGTATCAGCAGGTAGATCATAAGCCGGAGAAGAACATCGACGAGACGGAGGATTGAAGAGAAGAGAAGGATTGGGTAGATCTAAGGCAGCCCCGGGGTGGAAGGTGGAAGGCGAGTTCGGTGAAGAGAGAATTGGAAAAGTTAAAAGGCCGTGTACGGGAAGAAAAGGCGAGAGGTGATGCTTGAGGTTAGGGGAGACGGTCGTACTTATTGACGGGTTGGAGATGATCAACGGCTGGGATCGTGTCAATCCATTCATTGACAGTCAGAAACGGAGCTGGATTTTTTTATTGGAAATAATTATATTGATAGTTATCGTCTATTTCAAGTTTTTTTTTTTAGGAATTAGCTAATTATACTTTTTAATTAATGCCATTTTGTACCATTTTCAGCTAAAATACCGGGTTCTTAATTGAATTAGTTTGTTTATTGTTACGGATATGACGGACATATTGATTTGTAATAGTCTACCGCTCAGAAAATATTTAAACTTGGATAATTTTCATACGATATTTAAACTAGGATAATTTTCATACGATATTTATATATTCTACTGCTATAATAAAAGTGAAATGACCAATTCTTCAATGCCATGTGGTATAATTTTATGTAATATTTTCTTTTCTTTTGAAAGCTATTTTTGGATTTTTTTTTTTTTTATTGCTTATATTTCCAAGAAAAGTATCATAGTTGCTTGGTTGTCCTCTCGTAGAACCTATTTTCCAATCTAACCTTGCATAATCAGAAAAATTGTTTAATAAATGTGATGACTTGGCATAGTCTACAATCATTAGGTCTATTATTAAAGTCTCTTTGATTGTATATTATTAGTAATTTCATAACCAAATATTTGTCATGATTGTAACAAAAAGTCGTTTCGAAAAAAAACAGTAATGACTTGACATTAGTTTGGTAGATGAAATGCTTGGGAAATGATTATTCTATCATTACTTACATGTCCTTAAAGTTTTTTTTGTCTTGGATCTTTGAAGTTCAAGGAAAAGAAGGAAAGAACATGCAAGCAAATAGAAACATCAAAGAACATGCAATCAATTGGAGAATAGTCAACTTGTCACATCCAAGTTTAAGCGAAATGACCTGATTTAAAGTCCGTTTGGTAAAATTTTTAGATAATTTTTAAACATATAACTTCTCCTTAGAAGTTATAAAGGTTCAACAGTTATACCAAACACTATCAACTTCTTAGACACATGTAGCATTTGAAACAGTAATTCCTTTACATTTCCAGAAGTTGAGGTATGATAACTTCTAACCAGAAACTAACTTCTACATTTAAGTCCAGAAATTCAAGTCCTACCAAATGAACCCTTAATCCATAATAAGTCTACGAAACTGCTGACCTATAAACTACAACAACTTGAATATAATCTTCCAATACAAGTCAAAATGTTTAAATTATAAATTACTATATTAGTAGTTCGCTTCCTTATATTCAAATTATGCAATATAAGACTAAACATACTCAATCACTTCTGTGCTGGTTACTTTCTCTCCTACTTAATCTCTTAACTTCCTCATCAAGAGTCATCCCAGGATCACCTGACAATATAGGCCCCAAGAGGTTGTTCGTACAAATTCTAAAGATGATTCCCACCAACCCATTTGATGTAGTAGTTATCCTCATATAATACTCACCAACCCATTTGATGTAATAGTTACCAGAAACCTACTTGTTGTTGAGAACCTGATGGTCCCTAGTTCGTTAAATCCTATCAATATTTGTCATGATTGTAACAAAAAGTCGTTTCGAAAAAAAACAGTAATGACTTGACATTAGTTTGGTAGATGAAATGCTTGGGAAATGATTATTCTATCATTACTTACATGTCCTTAAAGTTTTTTTTGTCTTGGATCTTTGAAGTTCAAGGAAAAGAAGGAAAGAACATGCAAGCAAATAGAAACATCAAAGAACATGCAATCAATCGGAGAATAGTCAACTTGTCACATCCAAGTTTAAGCGAAATGACCTGATTTAAAGTCCGTTTGGTAAAATTTTTAGATAATTTTTAAACATATAACTTCTCCTTAGAAGTTATAAAGGTTCAACAGTTATACCAAACACTATCAACTTCTTAGACACATGTAGCATTTGAAACAGTAATTCCTTTACATTTCCAGAAGTTGAGGTATGATAACTTCTAACCAGAAACTAACTTCTACATTTAAGTCCAGAAATTCAAGTCCTACCAAATGAACCCTTAATCCATAATAAGTCTATGAAACTGCTGACCTATAAACTACAACAACTTGAATATAATCTTCCAATACAAGTCAAAATGTTTAAATTATAAATTACTATATTAGTAGTTCGCTTCCTTATATTCAAATTATGCAATATAAGACTAAACATACTCAATCACTTCTGTGCTGGTTACTTTCTCTCCTACTTAATCTCTTAACTTCCTCATCAAGAGTCATCCCAGGATCACCTGACAATATAGGCCCCAAGAGGTTGTTCGTACAAATTCTAAAGATGATTCCCACCAACCCATTTGATGTAGTAGTTATCCTCATATAATACTCACCAACCCATTTGATGTAATAGTTACCAGAAACCTACTTGTTGTTGAGAACCTGATGGTCCCTAGTTCGTTAAATCCTATCAATATTT
>JAMKQA010029172.1:0-11392 GCA_024699735.1 Posidonia australis
ATCCTTACCCATCCTCTGGTTAGCAGACATCCGACCTTCCCATTTGCATCCCATGCATTCATCCTTTTGTGGTTTTCCTTGTCTTTCCCTTAAAAGACTAGGTGGCGACTCCCTTTTCTTTTCTTTTATCCTTGCACCTTCGCCATCCATTGGCATGGCTGTGATCTCCTCCTCTACCCCTCCCTCCCTCCGGGTCGGGCGGTTGGTCAAACGGACACGGTCACAATATGCATAAAGGTATGTATCTACATGTAAGGATGAGTAATACATATTCTATATTAAATTGAATTATTTTGATTCAAGATACAAGTAAGAACCACTCACCCAATAGCACTCTTCGAATTAAAAGAAACCATCTCTATTATGCTTCCCTTACAAGGGATATAACTTAATAAAACATTGACAAGAATTAGATTCAACAAATAAACCATCTTCAAATCCAAACCTTGTATCTTGAAAATTCTAGATTCATCTCAACACATACCATGTCTCCCCAAGGAAAAAAAAAGATGAACTCATTGATCCATCTCAAATTCAATATAGAACAACACAATCAATACAAAAACAACAAAATTAATACAGATATCACAAAATCAATACAAAAATCACAAAAATAATGAGCCATGATGCATTTTTTATCCAAATCTATGATCATTAACTTCAATATAATCATGCTTCAATATCACAACTACCAAGTGCCCAGATTGCACGTTTTGAAAAATACACAGGATATTAACCAACAAGTGCTTATTCTTGATAGTAGAATTTGAAGCACATAAAAAAATTCAAAAGATAACAAAGTTCTCTCTTGTACACGAATCACCCAATACAAAAACCATCACCATCCTTTAGCATCATGTAAATTTTAACAACCAAATCAGAGATTGTGAAGAACCAATAGATGAAGTGTAGTGGAAAAAAGGAAAAAACAGTGAAAGATCAAAACAAACAAAAGAAGTACAGAAAAGAGTAGAAGAATAACATCAAGAGGAGAATTGAAGAGAGAGGAGGAGTGTGGAGGGACAACCTAAAGAGCATACAGTCGTAAAGAGGACGTTGGAGTAGGGTGGAGGGAGAAACAAAGGAGGAGGAGGAAGTTTGGGCCAGAGGAGGGCGCGGGATGGTGGAGGGAGCATCGGAGGAAGAGGCGGGTGCAGAAGAGAAGAGGAGAGCAGAGGGAGAATCGAAGGAGGAGCAACGGGCACGAAGGAGGCCATAGGTGGGTGGAGGGAGAACTGAAGGAGGAGGAGCAGGATTCGGTTTTGGGGTGGAGGGAGAAGGGAAGAAGATTGATTTTGGGGAGGTTTCGGGGTGGTGGGAGGAGCAGGATATATTTTAAAGCAAATAAAAGAGAAAATTAAACTAGTGGCTAAATTTTTAAGATTTTAATCTTAGCCACAATCCAATTCCATGGCCAATTCGAGGCTAATATAAAATAAATCAAGAATTCACGTAACCACGAAGCTTAATTTGTGGCTAATCCTGTGTTCACTTTATAATATTTTAACAAAAATAAGTTTCCAGTGAATAAAAATTTTAGTCACGAATATTTCATTGTTAGTCATGACATGTGACCATGGCTAAATAAATATTTTGTTTTATTGTTGAAAACTTATTTATGTGGCTATTTTTGTGGCGAAACATATCAATTAGTCATAGATTTATTATCGTAGCTAAAATCAATGACTAAAGTTTTGTTTTCTTGTAGTACTCCTTTAGGAATTTAGTCGACTCTATTCAATCTAAAGCTCATGATTGAGTCGATTGTAGTGGCCACCACTCAGATTCCAGACACTATGCTTGACACCTCTCCCCTCTAGGACCTTCCTACTCCTAAGGCCCAATCTACCACTATTGCCTCTACTTTAGTGTATGTCTCCTTCTATGGTTCCACCTCCAAAAATATCATATTCAACTTCCCATCAGAAATTGATCAATCCAAATCACAAAATCTTGTATCTATATCATATAAATTAAATATTCATATGACAAATCAATGATCAAGTAAAAATATAATGTTCAACTCCATGTCATAAATTTGTCAAATCGTATCACAAAATTTAGTATCCAAATCATTATGATCAAAGATTCATATCACAATTGATATTATTGAATCCACAAGGAAAATCATTGAATCATTGATAATGAACAACAAATCTCACCTTTGAGGTGGCGTACACGGTATAGTGGAGTTCCAGCAGTGGAATGCAGTCTCGTTGAGATGTTAGGCGATAATGTGGACTCCTGTAGATGTGGAGTTTCGCGAAGGGTGGTGGCAATGTGTACTCATGTGAAGACATGGAGTTTGACGATGGAGTGGCAACGTAGTACAGTCTTGTGGTGTCAAGGTCCCACAGTATCAAGGTTTGCAATGAAGTAACGACCGTCAATGATGGAGAGGAAGGTTAGGGCTCTAGAGAGAGAGAGGGAGAGCAATGAATGGGGAGAAATGACCGTCAATATGGTATTTTTTTTTTAACGCGGGAACATGTAGGGGGCAAGGGTAAAAAAGGAAGCAAAGTACAAAAGTGACCTTTTCTAGTAATTTCAAAATAAGTGATCTATTCTTTTCATTTCCACTTTGGAATGGAATTTTATTGTCAATTGCCTAAACTACAGCTATAGCTACAACTGAAATTACTCTCCCCCACCATTTTTTTGATAAGTAATTACTCTCGCCTTTTGGTGAAAAAAAAAACATTCAGCTAAAAAAATTATAGACTGCAAGCACATGACACAATTTAGTTTAAGATATACCTTAGAAGAATAATACAAGTCGATAAAAAAACAGAATGAGACTTTGCCATCAGTTTTATACTGGACCAGATTAAATTTGAAATGAAGACAAAAAAAAAGGACTGGCAAGCAGCATATGGATGTGGACGGGCTCTGGCGATCTTCAGATAGGAATAGAGTCATAGAGATAGCAGAAACGAGGACATGCACTTGAAGCGAAAATGACCTCTTACACGGGCTCAGCTCTTGTAGGGGTATTTTTGACAACAACCAATATATCCCAGATTTCTGGTGCATACATACACTAATTTCCTCGGTGCAAAACCTAATCACTCATATATTAGCAGAAAAGCAGAAGAAATGGAGAGAAAAGTAGAGAAGAACCCAACAAACCGTGGATCAGCGATGTTGTAAAAGTTTAGTTCAAAACGTGCTAGTCTGCTTGATTAGATTGTTATTTTCTTTTTTTCCCTAAACCCAAAAAAAAGAAAAATGAAAAAAGAGTGGAGTGAGAGCAAGACGGGTGAGAGAGAGAGAAGAGTATCGTAGTAGTGGACCAATCCCCACTTCCCCAGCCGTTGCTGTCTGCTGCGTCTCTTCTTTCACTATGTAAACAGGAAAAAAAATGAAAAGGTGGATCCCAGATCCAGCCACCTCCATTTCCTCCTCCTAGGACGAGGGATGCATGGGTTGTTAGTGTTTTCCCCACCAAACCGCAGATTTCTTCCAGGTTCGAGAACATCTCCCTAGCAAGAACAGACCTCCTCTTCCTTTCGATTTCTCTTAGCTCTCGTCCATGGCATTTGGTAATGCTGCTCTTCTCTTACTCCTCCTCCTTCCCTTGTTCTGTTAAAGCTTTTGGAATCAAAACCTAGTTCTGCCATGATGATGATGTTTTCTGACTGATCTGCGTAGGGATCCTTACTTGTCGCGCGGGTTCCGGGACTGTGTCTTGGCTTGGATAGCTGGAAAGGGCCAGGGTTTCGACCGACCGACCAACCTGGTGCCAGATCTGTTGCTGTTGCTTGTGTTCTTTTTTTCGACCATTCCATCGAGAGAAGAAGAAGAAGAAGAAGAAGAAGAAGAAGAATGTTGGGATTCTCCGCAGGGCGAGGGGCAGTGGCGGTTGGCGTGACGACGTCCTTGGTCCTGCTCGTCGTCCTCTTCCTGCAGTTTGCCTTTTCTACAGGTCAGTTGTCCCGTGGCAGTAATCAGACGAGTCGACGTTTGTTCCTGTTTACATGTTTCTTTCGGGTCTCAACCTTTTTCCTGTTTCCTTGTCTTTTGTGTCTGCTGGATTACTTTTTGATGTTTTGGTTTTAGGGATTTCACATCAATAATCAATTTACTTTTGTGACCATCACCACAATTCCTTTCTCATTGATGCATATCCGGTGAAACTGTCTGTGCTTCTAATTGTCTATTTTTCCATCAAAAAGTTTTTCTTCTATTTTGACAATACTAAAGGTTGTTGCCACCTTTTTCTATTCATGCATGGGGGGGGTGCAGCTTCCACTGCTGCTGGTGGGGAAGGAAGAAATCCTCTACTCGCTTCCAACCGGAAACTGCTCGAACAGGGTATGCGTTATTCCTCAACACTCATCATCTTCTTCTTCCTCCTTTTGTGAAAACGAACAAAAAAAACAAACCCATCCCTGTTCTATTCTGTCACTATTGCATGCCATGGGAGAGAGCCGTGCTTTGTTGGGCCATATTTACACGTTGCCCGCCGCGATGGGAAGGAGGGCTCTTTCCTTCCCTCCTACGTGGTGGGCCCGACAGGCGGGCATTTTCTTATGTAAAGCTACAAAAAAGCACAGACGCCAGAGGCCGCTCGCCATTTCCCCACCACCAAAAAGCAAAAGAGGAAGGAAATGACAAACTTTGTCTGCATTTTTTCGTGATGCATGCAGGAGGAGGTAATCATGGTCATGGTCATGGTCATGGAGGTGTGGAGGCGGTGAAGCCAGAGAGGATCGGGACCTCGTGCAGCAAGGACGACGTGGTGGTGTACCAGGGCCCGACGTCGCCACTCCCCAACGGGATCCCCACCTACACGGTCCAGATACTCAATGTCTGCGTCAGTGGCTGCGCCGTCTCCCGCATCCACCTCAGCTGCGGGTGGTTCAGCTCCGCCCGCCTCATCAACCCGAGGCTCTTCCGCCGGCTCAGCTTCGACGACTGCCTCGTCAACGACGGGATGCCCCTGCCCAAGGGCGGAACTGTCTCCTTCCAGTACGCCAACTCCTTCCACTACCCACTCTCCGTCTCCTCCATCTCCTGCCTCCCTTCCTCCACTTGAATTCCGACGACAAGCCTTTTGTCCCCATTTTAGTTACTACACATGGCTTGCACAGCTCACAGATATATAGACTTCTTTTACAGGCTCATGCAGCACACATATGATTTGTATAGATGAAAAAAAAAGTTTTGCTCCTGAGTTTCTTCCACAAACTTAGGGAGGGGATTGATGGAAACTACATATGCTCTGCTGGTATTAGTTACCATATACGTCAGCTATCTAGCCAGCTAACTAGTCTAAGTCTTTTCCTTACATTGATTGGGTTTGAGCCTTCGAAGAACTGCTAGTGAGGGAAGAGATTGTTTTTCCTTGTTTCGTCATTTTGGAATTCTCCCGTCCATTCCTTTTGCAGATGGGAAGGATGATGGGTCACGGGATCGTCAAGAGCATGAGAAATTCTTCTTTCTTTTTGCTATTTTGTTATCTGATCTGTGTTTAATGATGGATGGATCATGGATGTCCTTGCTATAGATCCATTTTGTTCGCTTTTGAATTGATGTTCAACTGTACGCAACAGCTAGCTGCTGCTTCTTTCTGCTTTCCTTGATGTGTTGCATGGGTTCTCTCTCTCTCTCTCTCTCTCTCTCTCTCTCTCTCTCTCATTCCTTCTTACTGTATTTGTGAATTGATAAGTCAAATGGTATTCCATCATGGGGTGCCGCGCCTTACCGTCGATCAGTTGGTTGGGTTCCTCTTTTATGAAATGTTTTCCTTTTTACTTGTTTGATTGAACTCGACAAACTAAAAGAGATTTTACTTTAGAGAGTAACAAGGCGTTTAAGCAGGCAGCGTGCAGCCAACATTCTTTCTCTCGCATAAGAGTGGTGGAAAACCACTACTCCCATCCAGGTGGTTCCAGTCTCTTCTGGAGTTTCTACGGAACAAGCAAATTACGGAAAAGAACCAACCAAGTATAAATTGTAATTGGTTGCACAATCAATGCGACATGGGACTGGCCAAGTGCATATGGATGCTTTTTTTTTGCTGTGTTTGTGGAATTACCTAAAATAGAAAATCAATGAAGGGAAAATAAAATAAAAATCGAAAATAATGTAAAAATAGAAAATTCTAAATAATAGAAAATGATTGAAAACTGAAAATTAAAAATAGTCAATTGTATGTTTTAAAAATTCTATTAGATCGTCCTGATAAGGCCCCTATTTGCACAGTCAGCGGTAGCATCGTCGCTTATTTTGATAACCTATTAAGCCCCCTATTTGCACGTTCAGTGGTATCGTCACTTATTTTGATGACCTAATAAGCCCCCTATTCGCACGATCAACGGTTGCATCGTCACTTATTTTGATAACCTATTACAGCCGTACAAAATATACGAGACGTCTCGTTTTATTCTGTGACTATGTGAGGACATAAATTCCTTTTGTACGGACCGGATGCATATTTTTTAGAAACAAGTACAGCTAATGGTAATAGTCAATAGAGATATATGCTTCGTGTTTTTTTTTTTTTTTTTTACAAAAGAAAGCGTAATCTTTATTAAAACATGGATAGATTACAAATACTAAGGTCACAAAAGGAGCATAATAGAAGTGTCACTGAGTAGTGTGGAGCATCTAAGACACTCCTTTATTCATAAAGAACAACAATCCTAGCGAAACAAATTTCTAACAAATACAGATCAAAACTAAAAAAGACACAACTAAGATTGGCTAACATGTAGTGCACACATTAGCTTGAATAACCTTCATTTCAAATCTCAAAAATCCAACTCTTGTTGGAAAAAAGAAATAGGAGGAGGAGATTATTTGAGTACTCAATAATGTCCAAAGTCATCTTGTGTAACGATCTAGACGTTTGGTCACATTTTTAGCCATCTTTTTAGTCTAGAGTTTTTTTTGTTAACGATTGAGATAGATAATATTTCATCGGTTTTAACGCCTAGTAAGAAAACATTGTCAAAGTATGAATATTACAGAACTGCAGGCATATCTGTTATAAAAAAGTCTCAAAATTTATCCCCAAAATTGATCAATTGAAATGTTACATCAAAAATTGTTTTTTTCTTATAAACTACGTCAAGCCATCATCACTCTTGCATGACATTTTGAGATTCAACTCCAGATGGTTCATTTAAAGAAGAAGGTCTTGATGAGGAAGGGATAGGAGGTGCAATGGAGGGCTCCACAGGCTGTGAAGCCATCACAGAAACAAATTGCAACATATCTTTTTAGTCTAGAGTTATGAGTATTTCGCGTATGACTATTGTGGGTGGGTGGTGCAAAATAATTGCGTGGGAAATTTGGTATTCTGGACTAGGACTTAAGCTGTGTTTCATGAATTCAGTGTCGCAATGTCATAACCTAGTGTCTTGAGTTCATGATACTATGTGGACCCTTATAGAGACCTTGAGGATTGTTTCAGGGTTGTGGTAGGTGTCCATGAGCCATAATAGTTAATTTCCCTTGACACGAGTCACTTGAGCTGAAAGTGGTTGCGTGGTTGTGTTTGAGTGTTTGTGACCTTACACGGGCGTGACTTCTTTCGTAAGTTGCGCAAGAATCTTCCTCTGGAAGTTACTTGTGAATCTTCTTGGGAAAGCCACTCATGAATCTTCCCTGAGAAGTCACTTGTGAAACTTCTTCGGAAAGCCACTTGTGAATCTTCCTTTGGAAGCCACTCGTGAATCTTCTTCAAGAAGCTACTTTTGAATCTTCTTCAAGAAGCTACTTTTGTATCTTCCTTTAAAAGCTATTTGTAAATCTTCTTCGGAAAGTCACTTGTGAGTCTTTCTCTGGAAGCCACTTGAAAAGCTTCTTCTGTAAGCTATTTGTGAAGCTTCTTCCATAAGCTATTTGTGAAACTTCTTCTATAAGTTATTCGTGAAGTTCCATCTATAAGTTATTTGTGAAGTTTCCTCCATAAGCCACTTGTAATCTATGTAAAGAGATGGACAGAAGGAAAAGGAGAAAAAAAAAAGGAAGAGAGGGAGCGAGAGAGAGAAGAGAGCAGAGAAGGAGAGGCTGTCGTCGTCGGGCTCATCATCCATTGCCAACATATCAAGGTACACATCCCGTAGATATTGCTCTATTTTAATATCAAATTTGGATTGTAAGAGCATAGTAGTGTAATTTTGTAGTGTAAATATTTAGAAGATTTCTAAGAGATTTATGGTAGTCTTATGGTCATTAAGGACATAAGGTGTATTGTTTTGATGAATAATGTTCATAGGTTTTGCTTAATGATTTCTTAAGATCCATTGGTCAGATCTTTGTGTTTTTGACATCAAATTGTGGAGTTTGTTGAGATCTTTAGTTTGGTATATTATTTGCAATTTTTTGGTGAAGAATAGATTTTTAGATATCTGTAGACACCTCGATTTTGAGGTAGTTCATTGATGAGGCCTCATTTGTTGCTTTGGATATGGCTGACCTCTGGACAAATCCCTAAGCCCGCAGTAAGCCCACAACCCAGTTAGAAAACCAGACAAATAAGGGAGAGCACCAACCCAGCACACCTATCTAGCACACCAACCCAGCACACCCAGCTAGCACACCAACCCAACACACCTAGCTAGCACACCAACCCAGCACACCATCCCAACACACCAACCTAGCACACCAACCTAATGCACATCCTTAGCACACATAAGTGTCGCACTTAGCCAGCGCACCTCCCTGGCGCATCGGGCTGCGACTGTTGGCTTTCCGCCTTCCTTGGCTGTTACCTCTAGTAGCGAATGTGCCATGGAATATTCCAGGCTCTTCGTCTGCGAGGCCCTCCATATACCCGTAACTCACCTTTGGGAGCTCCCTATAAAAGGAGCTCCATAGGCATCATTTTCAGGGTCGAACAGAACCACAACCCAGAGAGAAAGTCCAGTGAGTTGAGAATTTTGAGTAGCATCCTTGCACCCAGCCATTTTCCACTCCAATACCCAACCTGTGCACAAGCTATTCCGTCAATCCAGTAGCGTATTTTCACTCCCCGGAGCACCCTTTGCGTCCTGAAGCCTTCCAAAGCAACGAGGTTTTCTTATCCGTGATATTGCAAGAGGGAACACGTCGAGAGGTAGGCCTTCTACCTCCTCTCTACTTTCTTCTAAATTTCATGTTAAGACTATGTAAAAGCATGTTTAAAATCCTCTGAATGATCTGTTTTGTTCCATGCAAATGATCTCCATGCTAATTCATGTCTTCATTTTCAGCATGAGATCGGCATAAGCATAAGTTTTATTGTTTCCTTGCATATAACACCTTGCCATGCACCTATATCTGCCATTTGCACGTAAAAGCATGCACACCTGTTCGTCATATTTACATGTTTTGATCTTGCTGGTTCTTGAATGTCTTTTTCATATGAACCCATCGCTTGTTTCAATCTTAATTGCTTCGTTTTCATGATGATCATTGATCCTGCATTTACATCATATGTTTCCTAGTTTTATCATGGCATGAGCCTTTTAGCATTTGCACGAATCCTCCCTGCATCTCTGTTGGGTGGGATTTGGATCTGGTTACAGTCTGATCCAGATTCCATTGGGGCGCACTAGTCTGGCGCATTCCATCCGTGCACTAGTTTGGCGCACTCCACCCGCGCACCAGTCTGGCGCACTCTATAGGCGTGCCAGACTGGCCAAAGATCAGAGCATCAGCATTTTTATGTCTCTGTTGGCATGGTTTTATCGCAAGGTTTTAAGCTCGTTTCTTTCTGTTTGGATTCTCTGATTTATCGAGATATCACCTGGGTTTCTTCAGCTTTCAATCAACTACTTTCCATTTCGTTTTCTCTGCTTTGTATTCAGTTCCAGGCTGAATCTGGTAGACTGGTTGCACATTACTCCTTCGTGGGAATCTGGTACACCAGTCTGTGATCCAGTGGCCTAACTGGGTCTTGCATCTTGCATATAGCTTCAGTAGGATTGAACCTGTGTGAGGCTGATAGCCCTTGAGCACAGGGTCCATTTGCATTTTGCATTTCATGTGCTTTAAATGCATGTTTTCCTGAGTTTTACTGAATGTTTCCTACAGCATGTTTTCCAGAGTGCATCCCTTGATGTTTTGCTTTGCATGGCTTTCTATTTTGCCTCTGCATATTTAGCTGACCCACCTAGACGCACATAGGTGGCGCTCCAGACTGACGCACCAGTCTGGCGCACCAAACAGGCGCAATGGCCTGTTTTCAGTAGCACACATCATGTTTTTCATGTTTCAGTACCAAACAGGCGCAATGGTCTGTTTTCCAAAAGACCTGTCTGCCCCTTTGTATTTCCGCGGGCACGGAATCCAGCTTTCCTGACTTTTATCGGGCGGTCATGGTCCTTTGCCCCTGCCTTTACTAGGCTTTCCGGACTTTGACCGGGCGGTCATGGTCCTTTGCCCCTGCCTTTACTAGGCTTTCCTGACTTTGACCGGGTGGTCATGGTCCTTTGCCCCTTGCCTTTACTAGGCTTTCCTGACTTTGACCGGGCGGTCATTGTCCTTTGCCCCTTTGGATTTCCGTGGGCGCGGAATCCAGCTTTCCTGACTTTGACCGGGCTGTCATGGTCCTTTGTCCCTTTGGATTTCCGTAGGCGCGGAATCCAACTTTCTTGACTTTGACTGGGCGGTCATTGTCCTTTGCCCCTTGGATTTCAGCGGGCGCGTAATCCAGCTTGCTTGATCTTGACAGGGCGGTCAGGGTCGTGTGCCCCCTTTGGATTTTCGTGGGCGCGAAATCTAGCTTCGTGGCTTTGACCGGGCGGTCAATGTCCTTTGCCTTTCCTAGGCTTTCCTTGGCTTTAACTGGGTAGTTAAAGTTCTTGGTTTCTTGGATTTCTTGGGGCAGGAAATCCCGTGGCTCGACCTTTTGACCTGATGGTCAAGGTCCTAGCCCCTTTTCGGATTTCCTTGGGCAGGAAATCCCGTGGCTCGACCTTTTGACCCGATGGTCAAGGTCCTAGCCCGTTCTCGGATTTCCTAGGGCAATAAATCCCACGGCTCGACCTTTTGACCCGATGGTCAAGGTCGTAGCCCTTTTCTCGGATTTCCCCGGGCAGGAAATCCAGTTGTGCAACCTTCTGACCGGGCGATCAAGGTCCCCTTTTCTAGATTTTCGTGGGCGCGAGAACCTAGTTGTATGGTCCCTGATCGGGCTGTCAGGGTCCTCTTTTTTCTTTTCTCTCCTAGATTTCCCGCGCGCGCGGAATCTAGTTGTTGGACTTTCTGACCGGGCGGTCACGGTCCTTTTGTTTTTCTTCTTTTGTGTTTTCGCGGGCGCGAAATCTCTTTGTTCTCCCTTGGTCCGTGCAGACCAAGCCTTGCTTCGCTTGACAAATTATCCATTTGTCATGCCCCCCCTTTTTTTTTTCTCTTTCTCGGGCTGGTACCCCCAACTACTCGATTGACAACCGTCATG
>JAMKQA010029194.1:0-10079 GCA_024699735.1 Posidonia australis
CAACCATTTTTAGCGGTTCGGTTCGATTTTTCAAATTCAATGGTTTGATTTGGTTTGATTTGGAATATCTCCAAACCGAACTATATGGTTCGGTTTGTAGTTTCAAAGACGATTTAACTGAACCGAATCAAACCGAACCCAATATAAACTATATATGTTAATACGTATATTAAATATTTAAAAGAATATAATTATGTATCTTTTAGAACTATAGCTCGAATCATAGTCATTCTTGTATATCTTTTACTAGATTATTTTTTTAACTGATTGTTATTGGAAGTTAAATAAAAATATTTTTGGTCATTTTTATGTATCTTTTACCAAACTATTTTATATTTTATTCTTGTAGTCGATAAACTTCACTACTGTAATT
The DNA here is from genome assembly GCA_024699735.1 of Posidonia australis. Lineage (NCBI taxonomy): Eukaryota > Viridiplantae > Streptophyta > Magnoliopsida > Alismatales > Posidoniaceae > Posidonia > Posidonia australis. The sequence continues at coordinate 374 of JAMKQA010029194.1, forward strand.
CTATCATAACATGATGCATGAAAATTTCATATTACAAGGAATTGTGATTTCTATTTAAATTTTGCAGTATTAGATGTGATTATTGTCATTATATCTTATATTTAGTTATATTTTTTTATTTTTTACTATTAACATTTTATTTTTTTCTATATGTTTTATTAAATGGTTAAACACAAATCGAATCGAATCGATTTTGAATGTTCGATTTGATTTCAAGAGATAAAATTATTCGATTCGATTTAAAAATTATTCAAACTGAATTATACAATCACACTGAACTAAATCGAACTTAATTCTAATCTCATAGGCTACTGGAAGAAATAAATAAATATATATATATATCTATCGATCTAAAAAAAATTAACATCTTTATTCCTATAAAGCCTGTGTCCTCCGAAAACGACAAACAGGACGTCCCTCTTCCCCTCGCTGCGCCTCTCCTTCTCCCTTCCTGCGTCAACTCTAGCCATGCTAACGCCATGCCGATGCCATTCCTCTTGGAATCAAAGATCCACCTTCCTGAAGTCACTCCACAGCGTGAAATCGAAGATCGGCCACACCTTGCGAAATCCTGAGCCATGAAAAGCGAACAAAAAGGAATTTCAGATCAAGAACAACGTACCCGTCGAAGTCGACCATAACGTACGTGCTTGCCGTCTCCTGCCCGTCCTTCGGCCTTAGATTCCTCAGGTTGTAGACCTCTACCGTCAACTTTCTGGTACCACCCCCTCTTCCTCCCTCCTTCGCCATCACTTGAGACCAAATCTACTAGCAAAAAACACCAGATTTCGATCAGATTGTGGTGTTTGGTCTTGAATCTAGGGTTTTTGGGGAGAGATTTGAGTTTTTTTTTCTTTTTTTTTGTTCTGTGGAGAAGAGGTGGAATCGATAAAGGAGGGAGGCGGGGATCCATACCTTGGTGGACTGTACGGGACCTCGAAGGACGAAGAGGAGCAAGTAGACCACCAAGGGCCTGACATAGGAAAGGAAAAGGAGAGAAGGGTAATCTGGTATCTTTTCAAGTTTTTTGGCTTCTTTCGTTCAAGTTTTTATTTCTTATGGAATGAGCTTTAGTTAAAAAATTTAACATCTAACTTGCTAAATTTCTTTGAATGATTTGTGTAGTTTCCTCTTAAGAATGCCATCCTTTGCTGTATAGAATAGTGTTTGGACCGATTCTCTAACCGATTTCCATGTGTGATTGTCAGTCACTGCAAAGGGGCAGCCAGACGTGGCCACTAGGCTTTTCCTGAAGAAGATGAAGACCGAGCTGAAGTTACCGGAGTTGGCATTGGTGGACAGTGATCCATATGGGCTGAAAATCCTATCTGTTTACATGTGTAGGTTGAAGAACATGTCATACGATAGCTCAAACCTCACTACACCTGATATCAAGTGGTTGGGGATCAGGCCAAGTGATTTAGACAAGTACAAGATCCCAGAGCAATGCAGGTTGCCAATGACAGAGCAAGATATTAAGACAGGGAAGGATTTGTTAGGGGAAGACTTTGTTAAGAGGAATGCTGGCCGGGTGGAGGAACCGGAGATTATGGTTAGGACCAAGCAAAAGGCTGAAATTCAGGCTCTTAGTTCATTTGGATTCCAGTACTTGTCTGAAGTTTATCTACCACTGAAGATTCAGGAGCAAGATTGGATATGATTATTTGAATACTACTACTTGAGGTACTTGGATGTTTATCTACTCCCATCTCATAAACACTTTATTATATTTATATTGTGTTGAGTTTTTATCTGATTTAATCTTTTTACAATACAAGTCTATCTATAATATAGTTGAGACCTTCCCTATACATTCAGATGTCTTATTCTTTCGAGTAGTTGGATCATGATTTAAGTTTCTCTGAGTTTGTCAAAAAAGTCTTCGTCCCAGCTTGTGTGAAATGCCAAATAAAACAGGAATTTATTTTCAAAAGGAGTAGCTTGGGCCTTGGGTTGATGAATTAGGTCTCCAGATTATACATGGAGATTAGGGAATATTATATGTAGAATAATAATCTGATTGTGAGTGTGCGACTGAAAGGTTGAAGGGACTACTGTAGAATGAACTCACCATCTTGGGTTGATTACCAGTTGAGTTACTTTTAACGCCATCTCATCCGCAAATCGCCCTTGAACCTACCGCTGAAATTGTGCGGTAATTGTGCTGCAGTCGCTAAAAAATTGCATGTTGTTGTCACAAGCGATTAATTCAAAGTTATCGTATTTAAAGTAATTGTTATGCGCTATCCCTACAAAAAATGAATTTCCAGCTTGTGAACAGTTTTTACTTTTGATGTCTGAATTGACTAGTGAATTGAGGCCTTCTTAGGTATATAGGTGATAACATGGAACCGCCTGTCAATAAGCAGAAAAGGATGAGCGGATCTTGTACAATCATTTGCTTCTACAACACAATCTTCCCTATCTTTAGAATTTTTTCTCCAGTGTTTTTTCCATTTATGACCTGAGGGCTTATAAATTCCCAAAGAAGAGACATTTAATTACTGCTTTTGTGATATAAGCTTGTCTAATTATGTTAGGTATAAGTATGAGATTCATCCCAATTTAAAATGCCTTTGGATCTTTTCTTCTTCTGTTTAGAACTAGTGAAAAATTTGGAGAAAACTTTGCGTTTGCTTCAAAAATCTATCCACTGAGCTATTATGTATACATGTACTGATATCCATGGTAGGAAAAAAAACCTAGATCACGAATTTAGTGCAAATAATGTGAGGGACTGCAGACTTTTTATGCCATTTACATTTGTTTTGCGTGATGGTTGATTCATGCCATAGCATTTGTCTGGCCATTTATATGAGGCCCATTTATTTGATAATCATCCAGAAAAGCAACAAAAAGCTTCTTTCAGGGTTTCTTGGATTGTTCATCTTTTTCTTTAGCTCGTGTTCTAGCAATGAATTCTTGGGTGAGCGAGGGTTTTTTCAATCCTGAATTGGTAGCTTTCATGATCTTAGCTCTGATGCTTCTGCTATTAGAAGTTAAATAATGTGAAAGCTTACAAGAATTTTGTTTTAATCAGGCACCTTCAATGATCGGTGATTCACTCTCTGGGAAAGTTAGTGAAAGTTGATGAAGCTTCGTGATCTTGCCATCTTTTAGCAAAGGCACCACCATAATTTGTTCAGAGTGATCTTAACTGTAGATGGAAATGTACAATTGTGCTTCTCCTTTTACTAACAAACTATTAATCATGAAATGTACTTATAGGATTCGAAGTTGTACTTATGATTTGTGTTTAGATTTCATATCCATGTCTACAACACCACAACGTGGCATGGGATTTCTTTTAAATTTGTTGCTACTTCTATTCACTCACAATTTTATTTGTTCTTGTCTTTCATTTTTTCTCTCAACACAGAATTATAATGATGTTACTTGCATTAGTATTATGTACAAAGGCACCATTAGGTAATTAACTTCTATTGTTTCACATTTCTACATTAAATCTACATCACGATTGCTTCCAATTGTATCATAAGATGCATCAAACAATATCATCTAAGATGACTTTTCAAATGCATGATAAAATTTGGTTGCTTGGATTGTTCATTTACTCCGTTATTTTTCTATTGGCTTCTCATTGATAAAAGTTAACATAAGCAAGAGATATGGAAAATGCTTTACAATTTATTCATGTTATTATTTACTTCATGGATTGTTCCTAAATAATGTAAACTTTTTGCTTTGGGCAGGGCCACTTATATGTACAACAAAACAAAGAAGTGAATGCTTATTAATGATTTAAATATAAAGTAAAGCATGTTGGTTTATATGTTGAATACAAATCTCAATTACAATTTTTTCGTATTCATAAATCTAAAATTTGTTTCTTCGTTAGAATTAAAAATTATGTGTACAATATTCGAGTTAGAAAAGATCTTCATGGATAAAGAATATTAGATTTGTTTAGCTTTAATTTGAACTATTTACAACCATTATTCAATTGAGTATTAATGTATTAATTATTTTCCTAAATCTTTCTTGAAAACCACAGTTCTATACTTGAATGGTAATAAATACTCGAATGTGGAGTTCATCCTTATTTAGCTTTTTAATCACTTTCTTTGGATAAGAACATCTACTTTTAGATCAAAGGAAATTTTGAATATATTTTTTATTTTTTAATTAATTTATTTTCTTTGACCTTCTATTCTAAGTTAGCATGAGTTTACTTTTCATTTTCTTTTGATGTAAGAGAATCATTATTTTAGATGTCCACCTTTAGGCTGTAATATTACCAACGCGAAGCATAAGCAACTTTGAGGAGTGTGAGATGGAAGAGGAGGGAAAGGAGAAGGTGATGGCAGTTGGTTTGCATGGCTCTTGCTGCCACCGATGGGAATAGAAGGGAATGGATACGTACGTGTGATCACGTCTGTGGGTGGTCCGATGGAAGTCAAGAAGAAAAAGAAGAAGAAGAATAACAACGAAGGACGCAGAAATTGATGCTACGAGAGATTTTCTTGGATTCCAACTTAGTTCTGGGCAAAGTTGAAAAAACTGGTGCATAAGTTCAAAGTTCACTTAACAGGCATATAATTCCTCAAAGTACTAAATAGCTCTGGCGAAAACGAAAAACCCTTGCTTTCCTCTACAATCCTGCGCCATGGGTCGCCGCTATGCGCGGCCGCTCAGCTCAGGCTGCCTTAGAGAAGTGGCTTTGCTTCGGCATGCCACTCGCTTTGACTGGGAAGGCTTCAAAAGCAGTCTCTTCGCGGAGGACTCCCCTGTTTCTACTTGACCTCTGGGTAGGTGATCCTCTGGGCGTCCTTACAAGTGACATAGGCGGAAGCCCCGCGGTCAGGTATGCGGCCCCGGCGAGAAATCTCTCGCCTCTCTAGGGCTCGGACCAGCTTCCTCAGCTGGATCCCTTGCTTTATCTGTCTCCTTGGCTTCCCCTTCTCCTGTCGATGATCTCTCGACTGGATCTGGATTTGCTTGGTGCAAATCGGGAAGATTCCTTCTCCTGAATATCTCTGCGGGATTCTCACCTCCTCTTATATCCACTTGCTATAATCGCTATAATTTTGTCATGGATTCTTACTATTACTCGTGGAATATTGCTTCTGGACTGTTTAACAATTTGTGTTCATGCTATATCTCTAAGGCTTATGCTGTAGCTTCTCTGTTTCTTTCCCCTATATCTCCTGGCATTACCAAGCTAAATCTAAGCATGAGTATGACATATATTTTAGGGTTACTCAATTTAAATCCCTTTCCAGAGACACTCTCTCTTTCTCTGATGACATTTTGACGGATTGTGGTTCGGGGGAACTCCCTCCTCCTTCTTCTCTTGCGGAGAAAAGGCCACTGATCGGTTCTCACCGGCGAGTTATCTCCGATGGTAAATGGAGGCGGGGTTCCGATGGGGATTCACTGCAGTTCCCTAACCAACCCCTACCTACTGTGTGGAACTACACGGTGTATCATCCACCGTCGATTTCTTCCCCTTCTCTCCCCTGCAACAATCTCCATGAGGGCGATAAATCTTTTCTCGAATATCGTGAGATCATCCCTGCGACGAAGGTTGCGTGTTCCCAGCTATTCCCTGACAGCTACAAGTCTCCAAGACAAGTTAGCCACCCTCCTTCGCATCTCTTTCGAGGTGACTCGCCCCGAGTTACGCACTGTTTGACTCCACCAGGGACCTCTCGAAGGGTGGTTTTAAATCCTGATGACGAATTTAACTTTAATGAATTGGCTTATGCTCCATTACCTCTGACTGATCCTTCTTTGGTCCTTTTTAATCCCCCCTTGATCAATATTATGTTGATTATCTTTCGGATCTTGAGAGATCCGCTTCGTCCCTGCCGTGGGATGGCAAATCTGACATGGAGATCGTTTCTGATACTGATGGCTACGGTAGCTGCGCCGGTTCGTACTTCTCCCGCCCATCAACCCACTGTAGCGGTCGAAACTCTGGCCCTGACTCAGCTAGAACCTTGCGTGCTACCTGTCCCACTCCCTGCACCTCCATTCCGGAAATTCGAAACGCTTGTGCAGTTTCTTCTTGCGTTGAGGATATCCCTCGCATCTTTGGCTCGAGATTTGCGGCCCTCTCCTCTCCTGGCAAATCTTTCCTCCCCTCTTGTGCAAAGGCTGCCTCTCACGTGGAAGCAAGCCCTTGCTTCCTGGCTGATCTCCCTGGTGCTGGCTGGAACGTTGTTACTAGGACAAAACTCATCCCACCTCTGGTAAGGTTCTGCAGAAAAACTAATAGATGTTTTAAATGTGGACTCAAAGGTCATACAAGAGCTGCCTGTAGGTATGTTGGTTCTTGTTTCAGGTGTCGATCTCCCTCTCACTCGGCTGCAATATGCCAATATTTGCAGGAACCTACTTCCTCCTCTAAAGCCATGTCATCACAAGGCTTCTCCTCTCAGAACCCATCTATCCTACCTCTGAACGATGCAGTGTGCGAAAACTACCTGCTGCTTTCACGTAGTGCATTAGTGACGGCACACAATTCTAACCTCTCTCTGGAGATGTTATCCAATCATGTCCAGACTTGTTGGACAGGAGGCTCTGAAATCGTAGTACGGGCCACTTTCCCGGGCAAATATCTTCTGACCTTCCCTTCTGTTAAGTCAAGATCTGAATCTCTTAAGAAGCACGGACATTTGCTTCATAACATCGCTGCATCCTTCATTCCCTGGACTCCGAATTCGAATGCGATTGTTGTTACTAAAGAAGAAGGGGTTTGGATCCGCCTAGAAGGCATCCCTCTTCACCTCTGGGATGTAGCTATTCTGCGCCACATGATTGTCGACTTTGCTGAGCTCATGGAGGTGGACCTCTCCCTTGATCATGCGAAATACCGTGGATTTGCAAGATTACGAGTCAATATTATCCCTGGGAAGTGTATCCCTGACTGTAGGTATTTTGCATTTGGAAATTATGTTTGCCCCATCAAGTACAGACACAGCTGGGACCTTTGCCCTACCTCGAGCCACTCTCCTGTGCCACCCCAAAACTGGCCAACTAAACCCTCCGCCCAGGCCAATGCTACCTACCTAAAACCAGCAAGGAAACCGTTCAAAATCAATCGTGGGTGGAGAGGAGCAAAAGGGAAAAGAAGTCCCCAAGATGGCAACCTTGTCTGGACCCGAATTACCAGCCCCAATCCAGCTGCTACCTCCTCTGGTCTTCTCCCCACCCCTCCGCTCTCCACTTCTAATAAATACAGTTTGCCATCTCCTCTTATTAGCACATCGCCTCTTCAAGCCTCAAAGGAAGACGAGACAGCTCGATTTATTGAATCGGAGGTCAGAGCTAGACATTTATCTTTGTCTAAATTTAAAAAAGTGATGGCAATTTACGACTGCCTTGAAAGTGACGATCTTGTAGATGCTTCTGAAGCTCCAAATCCTCTGCCTCCCACCCCAATTCATGCGCCAGGTAACAGTGGCCTTGGAAATTTTCCTGCTTTTTCTCAGAATCAATATGCATCCTCTTCTAGTTCTGATACTTCTTCTAATTCTGAAATTCCGGCTTCTGTGTCAAATGATAATGCTAGTGATGATGATTTTCTAAATCAAGTATTAGTCTGGAACTCCTATGAACAGTTTAATAACTTCTGTAAAAAGATTGGGATAATCCTTGAATCCCCAGGTGATATTGAATCATTTTATAACTCTATAAGAACAGATCAAGGCTTAACCCCTGTACATTTAAATGACACCTCTAATATCAGAGAGAAACTAGATTCTCTTCTTATTGTAGTAGTTAATTTATGTTAATTGCAGCTTGGAATATTAGAGGTTTGGGCAGTAGTGGGAAAAAAAGAGCCCTAAAAAATTTCATTAGAACAAATAGATGCAACATTATTATTATCAGTGAAACAAAGCTGGAAAATTTCTCCCCTTTTACCTTAAGAAATCTTGGAGGTGGCTGTATTAATCAATGGACCTTCTTGCCCTCATTGAGTGCCTCCGGGGGAATACTTGTTGGTTGGGACGATAATCTGGTTACTCTTGACACTTCCATTGTAGCCACTTACTCTATTTCTCTTTCATTCATTAATCTCTTGGATAATTTCCACTGGTGGCTCACGGGAGTCTATAGGCCTTGTGAACACAACCTTAAAAGGGCATTTATAGAGGAATTGAATCACTTAAGCTCCAAAGTTAACAATAACTGGATTTTAGGCGGTGATTTTAACATTACTCGATCACCAGATGAACATTCTTCAGGAGGAGGCTCTCCATCTCATATGAAGGACTTCAACGAATTTATTGAATCTTCAGCATTGCTAGATTTCCCACCAAACAATTGTAAATACACTTGGTTGAACTTTCAGCTAAACCCTACCATGGTTAGGCTGGATAGATTTTTGCTATCCTCCGGATGGCTGGATAAATACCCAGACTCCTTTTGTTTGGGAAAAACCAGGGTTACCTCAGATCATACCCCTATAATTCTAGACACTGTTCCACACAATTGGGGACCTCCTCCCTTCAAATTTTATAAATCTTGGATGCAAAATGAAGGCCTCGCCCCATTCATAGAATCCTGTTGGCATAGATCCTTCTTCAAATGCCACTCTCCTTCCCTAGTGACAAAATTTGCTTATAGACTTAAATTCCTCAAAAAACAAATCACCTCTTGGATGGGTACTATCAGGGAGATAAAAAAAAACGACTTCAGATTGTGGAATCGCAAATAAACTTCATTGATTCCTGGATTTCTTCTCCTAATCACCCAATTACCCTACATGACAAACTGAAATTTCTCAAAATAGAATATTTTACCCTGTTATAAGAGCAAGAAATATATTGGAAACAAAAGTCTAGGATACAATGGCTCAAGGAGGGTGATTTGAACACAAGATTTTTTCACAACATTGTAAAACAGAGAAGAAGGACCAACACAATCCACTCTATTAAAATCAATGGCATCCCTGAACAATCCCCTGCTATTGTTTCTAAGGAGATTGAAAATCATTTCTCCAGGCAATTTAATAAGCCAATTAGGAAGATCCCAGCTCTCCATTGGGATTCTTTGGTGCCCAACAAAATCTCCAACCCTGACTCTTTGGAGACCATATTCACAATGGAAGAAATCTACAAAAATGTTGGTTCTCTTCCTGGGGAGAAATCCCCGACCTGATGGTTTCCCCTTACATTTCTTCCAACACTTTTGGGAATTGATAAAAGAAGACATTTTCAAAATTTTTCTAGATCTCCACAACTCTTCTGATGCTGATTTTCTATCCCACATCAACCAGACTTTTATTGCTCTCATTCCAAAGAAAGAAGGCATCAAAGAAATCAAAGACTTCAGGCCTATAAGTCTAGTAAATAGCCTCTATAAGATTATAGCAAAAACATTATCATCTAGGCTATCTCTTGCCATCGATCAAGTAATAGATAACTCACAATGTGCATTCCTTCCTAGAAGATGCATAGGTGATTGCTTCCTTGTGGCTCAAGAAACTTTACATCATATGAAACTCAATGGGATCCCAGGTTTTGTTCTCAAACTTGATTTTGAGAAAGCATTCGATAATGTCAATTGGGATTTCCTGCTACAATCATTAAAAGGAATGGGATGTGGACAAAAATGGATTTCTTGGATGAAAATGTGTGTCTCATCTGCCTCTTTCTCTGTATTGGTAAATGGTACTTCAAAAGGCTTCTTTCACTCGTCGAACGGGTTAAGACAAGGAGACCCCTTATCTCCTCTT
>JAMKQA010029294.1:0-24089 GCA_024699735.1 Posidonia australis
CTTGGTGCGCCACATTGGTGCGCCCAGCTACCTCACAAATTTCTGGGTTCTGGCTTGCTAATAGGCTTGGGGCTAGGTTTAATGGCTGATCACATCCAAAGCAACATAAGGACACTCATTCCTGGGTCACCTCAAAATCAGGGTGTCTACAATATCTTTGTTGGAGCTGATATTTGTTGTAACAGTTGCCTCCTACTTGATCCAGGGTACTTGCACGTGCTGGGTTAGATCCATGCATGGCAAACTGGCAAACTTTGTGTTGGGCCCCCCTGCAGAGGAACAAGAACAAGAGTGGTGCATATGAGTGCCGCCGAACAAGACTGAGAAAAGAAAAGAAGACAAACTAAGAAAAAGAAGGACCAGAATAGCTCGGAAAAGTGAAAGATGGAGGAACCGAATCCGGAATTTCCTCCAGGACATCAACAGGGGGCTCGCTGGTCAATTGGGCCATGGCTGATCACGAGCGAAAATGAATGGAGCTACAGCAAAGACAAGCGCACGAGCTCTAAGACGAACTACAGTCAAAAACTGACTAATAGCTCGGAAAAGACAAGAGAACACAACCACGGGAGGTCGCCCACGACGGAGACACCGGAGCTCCTAGCCGAGGACCTCACAACAAAGTACCTGAGAAAACAGGTAAGAGAAACAAGCATCAAAACTTGGACAACGACACAAAGACAAATGCGAGTTATTAGGGTTGCATGCCATGACACACACAATGCAGATGAATGTCCTAAAGTGCACTCTCTCACCATGCATGTCCCATATGGGGTTGACCACACGGGACGCACTCATGAGTTTTAGGTTTTTCGACTCTAGTCAGAAAGTAAGGTCCCCGTTCTAAATCCTGGCCAAAGCACAGGCAGTGAACGAGTGGTGCGTTGGTGGCCTTATCTCCTGCAGTAGCAAGGAGCTGTACCCTCTACTAGCACTGACACGACCCCAGACAAGGGGGGACAAACTAACAACACGCTCTATGCCAAAGCTATAGAACGAGCTGCTAGGATCGTCCTTCGTAAACTATGGATAGACCGAGAGGAGAAGATGCATGCCTTATATGATCAAACATGCGATATGCTTTGGTGTCTTTTACTTGCATTTTATTAAACCAGAGGGGATTGTGAGCATTTGTCTCTTGTTACACCTTATTAATTGTTCGTCTGAGTTTGTGTGTTTTAACCAGAGGGAATTATGAGAATTTGTCTCTAGTTATGCCTTATTTATTGTTTGTCTGAATATGTGTGTTTTATTTTAACCAGATAGGGAGGCAAACATGTCTCTACTCTCCTAATCATGGCAAATCCGAAAAGAAGGGGAAAAACACACAATTATGGCATCCAAAAGTCAGACAAAAGGCGTAAACATGGCATGTGCTGGTGTAGTGCTCAAGTAGGTGAATAAAAGCAAGTATTGACAAACAAAGCATGAATTAAGTCATGTGCATGTGCGGTGGCATAGCAATAGTGTAAAGAAGGCTAAAAAAAGGCATGTCCAGCCAAATATGTACAAGTAACAGAACAAGCAAGCAAGCTTAATGTAAACAGACCACAGACAAGTAGGGAAACCAGAACGAAAGCTAGAATCTGGTTATCCCCAGCGAAGTCGCCAGTTCCTGTGACCATGCCGGTGGAACCCTTGCGCGACTCTCCTACTACCGAGTGCGTGGAAGCACTCGAGGAGATCCGATACGATCACGGCGAATATGGTGAATCCGGAGGAAGAGACTAGACTCGGAAACATCAAGGGAAGATAAAAAGGATAAGGAAAGGATTCGCCACCTAGTCTTTTAATGGAAAGACGAGGAAAACCAAAAACACAAGAAAATCGAGAAGCAAATAAGATGCAGAATGTATGTGTGTGCCTCGTGCCTAATGGACAATGCACTAATGAATGCGGGCAAGAGAAAGGGTAAGGATTCTAGTTACGCATGGGGAAGGGGTTAGGCACCCCCATGGGCCAGAGAAAACTCGATCTTTCTAGGTTTCCTACTGTCAATGGTCTAATGAATGTATGCTTGCTTATTCTATATGCTCAAGCATGAAGATGATTGAAAACATGCCAAATCAAAGAAAAGAAGTGAAATAAAGGGAAAAAGTTAATCCGAGGGACAAATGTAGGCATTGAGAATACCGCTTTACTATATGCCCGTGGGCGATGAGGAAAATCATGAAAATCGAGAAATTCTCGGAAAGCGTCTCGCAAATCAGCAGAAATTAGGATAAATTCGAGAAAATCAAAAAGGGGGAAATAATCCTCATTTCGAGACAATGTCAGCTTTGACAAGCCTTTTATTGTATGCCCTCGGGCGATGGAAAACCAAAACAAATCTAAAGGCGAAAATCTGGGAAAAATCCGGGAAACGGCGAAAAAACAACGCTAGAAACGAGCTAGGAAAAGCGTGCGCAAAGCCAAGCTGAAAAGACAAGAAAACTTGTGTGGAAAGATGTGAAAAGATATGCAAAATGCAAGTGTGAATGCAAATATGAAAACTCCAAGGGGTTTTGTCCAAAAAGCTTAAATTCTGAGGAAAACTGAAGTTCTGAAGCCCAAGTCATCAAAAATACATAGGAAAACACATTCTATGCAATTATGAGGAAATCTGGGGTCAAATGTGCAAATGTATGCAATCCTAGTCAAAATGAAGTTTCCTAGGGGTTAAAGTGCAATTTTACCACCTAAACATGCATTTAAAACAATTCAATGGAATTTCAGGGTAAAAATGCAAGAAATTGTAAATTGCCCAGTAGAAAGTTTTAGGGGCAAAACAGTCATTTTACCCCTGAAAACAGGCATTCAGAGCAAAATCAATGAAGTACAGGGGCTAAACTGCAAATTGCCCAGCAGAATAAAGCATTCAGAAGAATTTCAGTAAAGGCTGAGGGTTAAAATGCAATTTACCTCGAGAAAACATTCTTCAGAAATGTTTTCAAAAACTTATGTGGCTGAAGTGCAATTTAACCAGCAAAAACATCTTGGATGATTTCAGAAGAATGTAGGGGCTTCCATGCAATTTTCACAGAAAAATGAACTTTCAGGAAGATTCCAAGGAAACCTAGGGTGTTTTATGCAATTTTCCTGAAACAAAATACATTTAATAAACTCTAGAGGGCTTTTATTGAAGTTTTAAACTCAGAAAACATTATTTTAAATGTTCAAGGTGAAAAATGTAATATTTTCAATTAAAACTTTATTCGAAAGATTTTAGAAAAATGAATGGAGGACCTATTTGTAATAAAAGGACCAAAGTGTAATACAAAAAGGACCTAAATGCAAGGAAAACATAGTTTCAGAAGTTTATTAAAATAAATGTTTTATAAATTGTTTTAAAAGAAAGAAAGAACGACGGTCGTCGGCGACGGTGCTCCGCCGTCAACGAACGCTGGAGGGGGCACACAAGGCCTTCCCGTGGCCTAATCTGAGATCAGACCTCATGAAAAGCATGAAGCGAGAAAGAGAAGGGGATCCAACGGAGTGGATCAAGGATCTGCTGGTGGGAATGGTCTCCCCACCTACCTCGCCGTTGAGGAACTCCAGCGATGGCGTCGGGGAAGAAAGGGCCTTTGGAAGGCAGCGGCGCGGAATTCCAGTGGTTGCGGAGGCATCTTGGAGCATCGGGGAGTGTCCACGCTTCTTTTGGAGCGGTGTGGAGAAGTAAGGAGTGGAGACATACTCCGACAGGCATCGACGGCATCCTTTCTGACGGGCGGCGTCGTTGCAGCGATCAGGGGCCCGAGGAGTGGCTCCAGGTGGTCCGGTGTGCTCGTGGGAAGCTTTGGAGTGTTTCTGGAGGCAAGAGGCAATGAGGGAGGGCCAGAGATGCGCAGTCCACCTCTGAGATGGTTGTCTTCTCCGACGACGGCGATTCTGGCGTTATCCTCCAGCGATCGGCGTGGAGGCTATTGGAAGCATTGAAACGGCGATCCAAGGGGCGATGGAGCATCGGGGAGACCAAAGAAGGAGGAGAGGAAGATCGAGGGCCAGGGTTGTGCCTTGGATCGTTCCCCCCACCTACATTGCCGGAAAACGGCGACGGCGAGCTCCAGGGACTCTAGGAAGCTATAATTGAAAGCAAGAGAGGCTGGAGGAAGGCTTACCTGGTCTGGCAGTGGGATTTCTCCCTTGCAGCTCACCGAAGGTCATTGGAATCGCCTCTCCTCCTCCACTGTGAACTCCTCTCTCTCCTAGGAGCTATCTCTCGCATCCTCCCTTCTCTCTCAAACCACCCAGTCCTATTTATAGCTAGGAAATCCACTAACAATCCGACAAACTCATAACAAACTATTCTAATAAACCCAAAACCAACTAAACAAACTTCTTAACAACCTAACTAATCCCCAACAAACTCACAAATCACTAACTAACTCACTAACAAACCTATGTTAGAAAAATGGGCCTACATGGGCTTTCATGGGCCTAATGGGCTTCATGGGCTTTGGTGGGACTTAATGAGCCTATGTGGGCCTTGTGGGCCTTCATGGGTCTAATGGGCTTCAATTGGACCAAAATAGGTCTTGTGGGCTTAAGTGGGCCTCAAGGAATTAAATGGGCATTCAATGAGTTAAATGGGCTTTCAATGAGTTAAATGGGCCAAAATTGGGTTTTGTGGGCTTTGAATGGATTCGATTAGGGTTAGAGCTCATTGGTGATTGAAAGCCCAACCACTACACTTTCAACCTGCAAAATTGGACAGTCTACACCGAGGAAACAGAGCAACCTACCCAGTCATCAAACCCCACCGTCAAAGAGTCAAAGGTCACGTAGTGCAGATACAAGAATACCAAAGTCAGTGTGACCATTATGAAGAATCATCAAGAGCAGAAATCAGAGCACATCCTCTCCTTTGATGTCACTAACCCAACCTTCAAAGAAGAGATCCTATAAGAGCTCATCACTTATGAAAAAGAGGATGATGACATGGATGAAAATAGTGAAACAACTGAATTCCAACCTCACGACAATGATCCAGAGGGACCAAATTCACACCAGGTGATCTGGTTTTGCGGGCCATACATCTCCCTAATAGTTGAGGAAAATTCCGACCTAACTAGCATGGCGTCTATATCATCAAGCAAGTCTATTCGGGAGGTGCAACAGTCCTTGAAGACATGGACAACGTCGAGCTATCCGAGCAAATCAATGCATGTTATCTGAAGAAGTATTACCAATGAGCGGAAGGTGTATATCCTCGCCTTGCAAAGTATCCTTTCGTACATCATGCATCATCCACCATGCCATCATGCATGCATATTCTTAAAATAAAAGGCAATCCATGCGCATCTAATCCACAACATTTGCTCTTTTGCTTTCCCACACATCAATAACTGCATGCATCTATGTATAAATGCATCAACATCATATCTCGATGACGAAAATTAGAATAGCTAGCCTGCTTGAGAAGGGTTTATACCTCTTCAGTTGATGCTACCCAGACACTCTAACGAGCGAGGGAGCCACCACCTAACCATGATTAGGTGAAATGTCCAAACTCCCGTAGGGACTTACACGTCCAGAGGGAGATAAAATGTTAGGAGCGAGTATGAGTGTGAGCCAAAAGAAAAATAAACATATCCACAAGGGCACAAAAGAAATAAGGAGACAGAAGTCGAAGATAGAAGCTAGCCCTAAAAGAGAGAGGTATGTAGGCCAATTCTATCCCTATCACTTACCTTGGGGAGGAGTCGAAGCAAGCATCCAAAGAATCCAAATGACCAAAGGGATTAGCCACCCCTCGCACATAATTACAGCAGCCCCATCCAAATTCGGATGCCTATTACTCCCAAGCAAGGGTTAGAGCGAGCTTACAAGCCTATGAGAGAGAAAAGAAATGAGCTAAAAGTCAAAAAAGTAGGTTTAAGTCCCCAAGAGTTTGGCACGGAGCCTAACCTACTCAACCATCCATTCTGGAGAGCCACCCACAGCCTAGAAGTTTGGGTAGTGTCGTGAATCGAGGTCTTCTCCTCTTCTCATAGCAGGTATCATTAGCATTCCAAATCCTGAGGGTGATATAACATGACACTATCATTCCTACATGTATTATTGTTTGTCCACTTTGAAAGGTCTTGCTGGGTCCTAAACCAAGGGCATGCCAACTGCTCTTTGGCCAAAATCTAGTAGAGGATACTGTACACCAAGGGCATGTCAACTGCCTTTGTGGTGATAGCCTTCCACATCAACTAGGGGCATGTCAACTGCCTTTATGGTGATAGCCTTCCACATCAACGAGGAGCATGTCAGCTGTCCTTTTGGTTGATCCTTCTTAGGACAGTATCTTCATCCAGAACATGTTGTCTGCTCCATAGCTTGAACCCAAGATCAAGGGTAGCCGCAGTCACATCTCTCTAAGATCAGAGCAAGGTCGAAGTATCAGTACTCCCCTAGTCAGCAAGGGAGAACACAGTCGATAACTCAGTGCTAGAGACGAATTCCCTAGAGGTCAGTCAGCAACACGACAGTAAGCCCAATAAGGCCCTCGAGAAACCTTTATCCAGTCAAGCGCCACGTATTAGTGCAGAATCTGAGAAACTGTTTGCTCAGATCGACCATCATCGACCTATAGCATCGACAACGTCAAGTGAATGGACAAAGTAGTGACCTAACGAAGCAAACAAACTACTGACAAAGACAAGTTTCCTGGCCAGCTAGCAAGTTGTAGATACCCTTTATCCTTTTTATCTCGTAACTCCTCTAAGTCTAGAGGAGATCTGAGTCGCTGGTTCCTTAAGTCCTAGGACCAGCATTTAACCTTTTCCCTCATGACTCCTCTAAGTCAGGAGGAGATCTGAGTCGCTGGTTCTTTGTATCCTAGCATCAGCTTTTATCATTTTCTCTCAGGACTCCACTAAGACCGAAGGAGATCCGAGCCGTTGGATCCTTGAGTCCTAGGACCAGCCTTTTCCCTTTCCCTCATGACTCCTCTAAGTCCAGAGGAGATCCGAGTTGCTGGTTCCTTGAGTCTTAGGACTAGCATTTATCCTTTTCTCTCGCAACTTCTCTAAGTCCGGAGGAGATCCGAGTCGTTGGTTCCTTGTATCTTAGGATCAACCTTTATCCTTTTCTCTCGGGACTCCTCTAAGTCCGAAAGAGATCCGAGTCACCAGATCCTTGAGTCCTAGGACCGGCCTTTTCCCTTTTGTCTCTTGACTCCTTTAAGTCCAGAGGAAATCTGAATCACTATTTCCTTGAGTTCTAACAGCATTTATCTCTTTTCTCATGACTCCTCTAAGTTCGGAGGAGATCCGAGTTGCTGGTTCCTTGAGTCCTAGGACCAACCTTTATCCTTTTCTCTAGTGACTCCTCTAAGTCTGGAGGAGATCCGAGTCGCTGGTTCCTTGAGTCCTAGGACCAGCACCTATCCTTTTCCCTCGCGACTCCTCTAAGTCTAGAAGAGATCTATGTCGCTGGTTCCTTGAGTTCTAGGACTAGCCATTATCCTTTTTCGTCGCAACTCCTCTAAGTCTAGAAGAGATCCGTGTCGCTGGTTCCTTGAGTCCTAAGACCAACCCTTATCCTTTTCCTCGTGACTCCTCCATGTTTGGAGGAGATCCAAGTCGTTGATTCCTTGAGTCCTAGGACCAGTCCTTATCCTTTTCCTCGTGACTCCTCCAAGTTCGGAGGAGATCCGAGTCGTTGGTTCCATGAGTCCTAGGACCAGCATTTATCCTTTTCCCTTGTGACTCCTCTAAGTCTAGAGAAGATTTGAGTCGCTGGTTCTATGAGTCCTAGGACCAGAATTTATCCTTTTCTCTCGCGACTCCTCTAAGTCATGAGGAGATCCGAGTCGCTTGCTCCTTGAGTCCTAGGACTAGCATTTATCATTTTCTCTCATGACTCCTCTAAGTCTGGAGGAGGTCTAAGTCGCTAGTTCGTTGAGTCCTAGGACCAGCATTTATCCTTTTTCCTCGTGACTCCTCTAAGTCATGAGGAGATCCAAGTTGCTTGCTCCTTGAGTCCTAGGACTAGCATTTATCATTTTCTCTCATGACTCCTCTAAGTCTGGAGGAGGTTCGAGTCGCTAGTTCGTTGAGTCCTAGGACCAGCATTTATCCTTTTTTCTCATGACTTCTCTAAGTTCGAAGGAGATCTGAGTCACTGGTTCCTAGAGTCCTAGGACTAGCATTTATTCTTTTTTGTCGTGACCCCTCTAAGTCTGGAGGAGATCCGAGTCGCTAGTTTCTTGAGTCTTATGACCATAATTTATCCTTTTTCCTCGTGACTGCTCTAAATCCAGAGGAGAACCGAGTCGCTGGCTCCTTGAGTCTTTGGACCAGCATTTATCCTTTTCTCTCGTGACTCCTTTAAGTCCAAAGGAGGTCCAAGTTGCTGATTCCTTGAGTCCTAAGACCAGCATTTATCCATTTCTATCGTGACTCCTCTTAGTCTAGAGGAGATCCAAGTCGCTGGTTCCTTGAGTCCTAGGACCAGCATTTATCCATTTTCCTCGTGACTCTTCTAAGTCTAGAGGAGATCCGAGTCGCTGGCTCCTTGAGTCCTAGGACCAGCATTTATCCTTTTCTCTCATTACTCCTCTAAGTCTAAAGGAGGTCCGAGTCATTGGTTCCTTGAGTCTTAGGACCAACCCTTATCCGTTTCCTTGTGACTCCTCCAAGTCCAAAGGAGATCCAAGTCGCTGGTTCCTTGAGTCCTAGAACCAGCATTTATCCTTCTCTCTCGTGACTCCTTTAACTCCGAAGGAGATCCAAGTCGTTGGTTCCTTGAGTCCTAGGACCAATATTTATCCTTTTTCCTTGTGACTCCTCTAAGCCAGGAGGAGATCCGAGTCGCTGGCTCCTTGAGTCCTAGGACCAACATTTATCCTTTTCTCTCGTGACTCCTCTAAGTCCAGAGGAGGTCTGAGTCGCTGGTTCGTTGAGTCCTAGGACCAACATTTATCCTTTTTTTCTCGTGACTCCTCTATGTCCGGAGAAGATACGAGTCACTGGTTCCTTGAGTCCTATAACCAGCATTTATCCTCTTCTATTGTGACTCCTCTTAGTCTAGAGGAGATCTGAGTCGTTGGTTCCTTGAGTCCAGCATTTATCCTTTTTCCTCGTGACTTCTCTAAGTCTAGAGGAGATCCGAGTCGCTAGCTCCTTGAGTCCTAGGACCAGCATTTATCCTTTTCTCTTGTGACTCCTCTAAGTGCAGAGGAGGTCTGAGTCACTAGTTCCTTGAGTCCTAGGACCAGCATTTATCCTTTTCTCTCGTGACTCCTCTAAGTCCGGAGGAGATCCGAGGCGCTAGTTCCATGAGTCCTAGGACCAGCATTTATCCTTTTCACTCGTGACTCCTCTAAGTCCGAAGGAGATCCGAGTCACTAGTTCCTTGAGTCTTAGGACCAGCATTTATCTTTTTTTCTCGCGACTCCCTTATGTCCGGAGGAGATCCGAGTCGCTGGTTCCTTAAGTCCTAGGATTAGTATTTTTTTCCTTTTCCTCGTGACACCTCTAAGTCTGGAGGTGACCGAGTCCCATTTCCATCTTCTTCTAGGCCTCGAGCGAGGTCTAGATGATCCTATCTTAGATTCACTCCAGGCAAACGAATCTCGGTGCCATTTTCTTTGTTGGACTTGCTCTATATCGAGCAAGTCTTATTTCCATCTTCTTCGAGGCCTTGGGCGATGTCTAAATGATCCCATCCCAGATTCGCTTTGGGCGGACAAATCTCGGTGCCATCTTCTTTGTTGGACTTGCTTTATATCATGCAAGTCTTATTTCCATCTTCTTCTAGGCCTCAGGCGACGTCTACTTGATCCCATCCCAGATTCGCTCCGAGCAGACGAATCTCGATGCCATCTTCTTTGTTGGACTTACTCTATATCGAGCAAGTCTTATTTCCACCTTCTTCTAGGCCATAGGCAAGGTCTAGATGTTTCCATCCCAAATTCACATCGGATGGACAAATCTCAGTGTCATTCACTTTATTGGACTTGCTCTATGTCGAACAAGTCCCATCCACTTCTAGGCCGACGAGTTCTAGATGATCCCATCCTAGATTCGCTCCAGACGGACGGATCTTTGTGCCACCTCTTTGTTAAATCCCCCACTTACATTGTTATCCCCACCTTCCGGGCTAATAACCCTAACTATCCAGCGATGAGTCCGTCAACTCATCACCGGGTTGATACCTCAAACTATACAGCTGACGACCGTCACATTGTCAGGAGCGGGTTGATAACCTTAACTATCCGGTAACAAGTTCATCAACTCATCATTCAGCTGATACCCAAAACTATCTAGTTAACAACCATCACATTGTCAGAAGCAGGCTGATACCCCAAATTATCCGGCTGACAATTATCACATTGTCAGGAGTGAGTTGATACCCCAAACTATTTGGTTGATGATCGTCACATTGTCAGGAGCGGGCTGATACCCTAAACTATCCGGGTGACAACTACCACATTGTCGAGAGCGGGATGATAACCCTAACTATTCGGTAATGAGTTCGTCAACTCATCATCGGTCTAATATCCCCAAACTATCTGGTTGACATCCGTCATCAGTCTACCCTCGGATAGCAAGTCTAATATCTTGCTATGCATCCTTTCGGGCCGAAAGGTCTATCAGTTGCCAACTCCCCCTATCGTGCGACAAGCCCGTTAGTCTCGTCTGGGCATCCCTTGGCATGAGTTGGGAAATCCCTCGTGCTCCCCTCTATGGGCTGATGGGCTACCCACTCATCATCAGCATCGTCCTCTGGCATCACCCGGCATCAAGGTCAACCATTGCATCAGCATCATGCATGGGCCACGAGCCGTGACTTTCGGTGCATCCACCGAATAAGTGGTTCACGGCCCCACAGCAAGTACCACTCTCCTGTAGACTCAGGCAGGGTGTCTTGTCAACCCTGAGCATCGATCTCGATTCCCTCGACCTCGCTTAGAGAGGAGCATCTATAAACACCCTGATTTTGCAGTCGCTTGAGAGTAGGCTCCTCTAGAAAGACGCTCTGATTGCGACTACTAAACCTAAACCCTAACTCCACCTAAAGCCTAACTCAACCTAAACCACTCTGACCTAATTTAAGTAAAAACCAACAATCAAAACCAAACAAAACTCACTTAAATCATCAAAAAAACCTAAATTAATTAAGTAAAAACTTTTAATCCAAACCAAAACCACATAAAATCCACTTAAATATTGAAAATCCAAATTAATCAAATAAAATCTACTTCAACCACTTAAAATCCAAATTAACTAGGTAAAAACTTTTAATTAAAACCAAAATCAAATAAAATACATGTAAACCATTTAAAACTCAAATTAATTCAGTAAAAACCCTAATTAAAACCAAAATCGAATAAAATCCATTTAAATCATTTCAAATCCAAATTAATTAAGTGAAAACCCTGATTCAAACCAAAACCAAATAAAGTCCATTTAAACCATTTAAATTCCAAGTTAATTAAGTGAAAAATCCTAATCAAGTAAAACCCAATAAAATCCAGTAAAAATTAAATCTAATTAAAAAAAACCCTAATCCAAACAAAAATCAAGCAAAAAACCAATGAAATCAAAATCTAAGTCAAATCCCTAATAAAAACCAATTAAATCAAAATTTAAATTAAACCCTTAATTAAATCAAGTAAAAAACTAATTAAATCTAAATTAAAACTCAAACATGAAACTTTAATCCATTTAAATTTAGAAAAAAAAAACCCACCAAATAATAAAATCCAAAAAGACCCTAATTTAAAATCACATAATTAAACTAAAAACCCTAATTTAAAATCACTTAATTAAACTCAAAACTTTAATTAAAACCCAAAAAATCCTAATCACTTAAACAAACTCAAAACCCTAATTAAAATCCAAAAGCCCCAATTAAATCACCAAACTAAACTTAAAACTAAAACCCAAAATCTAAATTAAAATCACTAAAATAATGCATAAAAACCTAAATCTAAAACCCAAAAACCTAATTCTTAAAAACCTAAAAATAAAATTTTAAAAACTCTAAAAGCTGAAGCCCACCCTGCAAGCCCAATTCAGCCTAATGCACGTTTCATCTCTTCAATCACAAACCTTGGGAAGAAGGAAAAATAATTCCGGCCACCGCTAGTAGCCAGCCCACAATCTCCGGCGATCCCCCCCCTCAAGTTTTCCGACAGCAATCCCTTGATCTCCAGTGCTCAATCCTCCTCTCGCGTGATCTCCAGCGATCCCCCAACAACTCCTGCCAGCTCACGCCCGATCGGGCGGTCCTCAGCCCTCAAGGAGGAGGATCAACAGCTTGAGAATGCTTCACCAGCGTTTAAAAGGACTCGCCACCGACAGACACCCCCTCCGGCTCTTCCAACGCTTTGAACCCACTGAGAAGCACCCAAGAAACCCATAGAGAGTCCCTAGCAATCCCCTCACCTTCAAAACACCTCCTTCAACCCTCTTGCAACACACCAGAGCCCCAGACCTCCGCCACTAGAGTAGCCAGTCCAGAGGAGCGCCGCCGTCGGCCTGCCACGCCAAGAGGAACATCAGCCCTACCTAGGTAACCACCTCCTTTCCTATTACTTTCAAATCGTTGTTTGGGATCTAGTTGAGTCCCTAAAGCCCTCTAGATCGAGCCTCGGCAAGGATACACCCAGTCCACCATTTCCCTGTTCTCCGGTGGTGGGTTCACCACCACCGGGGAGGCCACTGGCCTCTTGGATTGGGAGGAGGCTCCTCGAGCCTCTCTTCCTTCCTCCTCCTCCTCTTCCCTGAGTCCCCATCACTCAAGAGGGGACCCACTGGTCTCCTACAACCAAGAACGCCGTCGCTACTGCCTTATAATCACCGTCAGCTACTGTCAAAGCCCTCGTGCCCTCCGGACGCTCCCGCCCCTCACGACCACCTCCAGAGGACCTACCTCATCGCCAAGAACTTCTCCATGTAGCCATGTCGCCATTCTAGAGCCTGAAGTGCCCCCTACCTCCACCGTGGTTGTCTCCAGCACAGGGGATGGGTGGAGCAATCTAGACCACCCCAGCCCTCGCTGATGCCTCCGAGAGCCTCCCTGTGATCCTCCAATGCTCCTCTAACCTTCGCTTGTGCCTTGCCATCACTGGAATGCCACAGCCATCTCGCCATCATCTTCCCCAACACCGACAGGCCACTTCACCAGAGCTAAAGGTGGGGGGAGAGCCTCAGGCCGCCCCAATCCTGTCCACCTCGCCAGAGAGCTTTGCCTGGCCTCCCTCCAACCTCTTGGACCATCGTTGGAGCTCCTTTGTCGCTACAACACCATTGATCAGTCGCCGAAGCATGCGTTGGAGTGAGGATGTCGGTGATCCGCTGGTGAACTTTGAAGAGGAGCTTTTAGTATTAGGTCCTTTAGTTTTAGGTCTTTTACAGTTAGGTCCCTAAATTGTTACTTTTAGGTCATGTGTTTTTACATTTGAACCCCTATCGTTTTAAAAAAGTTTTATTTCTTTTATTATCACTATCAATATTGCATGTTTACCCTGTTTATTTTTAATTTCATTCTCAGTCCTGTAAATGTTTGTTTTCTCACACTGAAGTCCCCTGAAATCATGTTTTATTTGCAATTAGGTCCTAAAACTTGCATCATGCCTCCTAAAGCTTTTTAAAATGAGTTTTCTCTGTGAGATTTACATTCTGAACCCTAAAAGACTTTAAAATCACACTTATCATCATAAAAGTCTAATTTTCATCACATTTAAACCCTGGAACTTTGCATGATAGCCCCTGAATTCCTGAAATATAGTTATTGTGTGTAGGAAATTTGCATCCAGGCCCTTAGAATAATTTCAAATTCTTTATTTAGGGTTTTGATTATTTCAATACACATTTTTGGCATTTTTCATTTCTTAATCACATGTGCATTTATAATTTTGAACTTGAACATAGTTTTCAATTAAAAATCATGTTTGCATTGTAAAATGATCTTTCATTTCATATTTTGGTCACATTTGCACTTTATGTGTGAATTTTGCACATTAGACTCTGACTTCTCAAGAAATTACCAAGATGCAATTTTCACACATCTCACACCACAGTGCCACATTTCTCATTTAATCCATCACCTGCACACTAAGATAAAAGTCACTGAACACACTTTAATCAGGATTTTCCCTTTTTTCGTGAATTTCGCACTTTAGTCCTTGATCTTGCTCTTCAACATGTTTACATCATTTTCTTGTATTTAAAATCTTGTTCCTTTCATGTTTTCTTGTAAATAACATTTTCTTGACATTTTGCACACATTTGACCTTGCATCATGCCTATGTACACATTTATTACATTCAGCCTCCTGAAATTACCAAATCGCCCTCGTACCATCAATTCATGCACATGCATGTCAGTTTTTTTTTTTGCACTGAGTCATGTCTAATCATTCCCCTGCATTTTCCACATATTTAGGTATATTTTCATGCATTTTACATAGTTTTTCGTTGCATTTGCGTATCATTCCATCTTTTTTGAGTAAACCTGTGTTTTATCCATTTTTTTCGTGGATTTTTCTCTGATCCGTTTTTGAATTCTTTCACTTGACATTTGATTTGATTCTCCTTATTCCACATTTTGGATTTTTACAATTTAATTTGGATTTCATAGCCCGAGGGCATACATTAACTGACCTAAAGGCCCACATTGGCCCAATTGCGGATAATTTTCCTTTTGTTGAGTTTTACGATATTTTCCATGATTCCAACGATTTGGGTTGACCCTATTTTAGACCTTTTGATATTAGGATGGTTTCCCAAACCATTCTCTCCAAAACATCGTTATTTCATGTGATTTTCTTTATACATCACCATTTGGTCATTTTACACGGACTTCTTTGCAATTTTTCCATTCTTATTTTCGTGATGTTTTCTACGGTTTCGATGATTTGTGTCAATCGCTTTTTGATTCTATTGATGTCGGTATGTTTTCTAGGGCCATTCTCTCTAAAAACATCGTCATTTCATGTGATTTTCTTTGTCGCTTCATATTTCATTATTCCGTCATTTCGTGTGGTTTTCTTCGCAATTTTCGCATGCATCTTGCACATCCATCTAGTCATGCCTTGGCATTGATATTAGCATGAGTAGAGCACAATCTAGGCTTAGCAAGCATTCATTCAACCTCTAGCAAGCAAATCGGACTAGAAAGACAGAGTTTCTCAGGCATACGGGGGTGTCTAATACCTTCCCTATGCGTAATAAGAATCCTTACCCATTCTCTGGTTTATAGACATTTGGCCTTTTCATTTGCATCTCATGCATTCATCCTTTTTGTGGTTTTCCGTGTCTTTCCCTTAAAAGACTATGTGGTGACTTCGATTTTTCTGTTTCATTTTATCTTGCGCCTTCGCTATCCTAGCATAGCTGTGGTCTTCTCCCGAGCAGGCATGGTCACATGTGGTTTTTTGCTCTAGCCTCGTTGTTTGGCATGTTCTGTGCCTTGTTTTTGTGGAGGCACTATGCTTGTACTCCTATGTGTGGGTGTGTAGGTGGTGATCAGTGGATTGCCTCGTGCTCTTGTGTGGTTGGTGCAGGAGTAGTTGGTGGCTGGGACATGCAATTGTGCATGCATATTTATTGGTTGTTGTACACATGCATAACCACCACTGACATGTGTAAATGTAAGAGAGGGAGAAGGAACTCAGCTTCCCCAGCACAACTCCTCCTCCTCCTTCTCTACCAACTCACTCTCCTCTTCCTCGAGCACGACAAGGTGGTGGGCAAGCTCTAGAGCCCTTTCCCCTCTTTCTCCTCCTTTCCTTTCCTTCTCCTTCCCCTTTCTCCCCTCCTTCTCCCTCGTTCTTGTTGGCAACAATGAGAGACAAAGTGTTGGAGCTTGACTGAGCTTGAGAGGAACTCCAGATTGTCGTCCCGGTGATGCGACGAGCTCGTGGCATGGTCATGTGGTGCCTGGAGTGAGAGGTGGTCGCAGAGTTACATTGGGTCACTGACATGAAGGTTGGACCTCTGTGATTGTTTCAGAGGTACACACCTCACATCTTTCCTCTAAATGGCATGAAATTGTAGTAAATAAGTAGGATTGTATGAAATTTAGGTGTTCTTGTGATATCTGGATATTCAGAGAATTTATCTTGCATTTATGGTGAATCTATGCTTGTTTTGAGTTCTCTAGCTTTAGATTTTAATATCTTGGGCTACAGTCAATGGATCATAGTGATTTTGTGCCGATTTACAATATACTCGAATGTCTTCAATGCCTAATTTTCGTGGATTTTATGGTTGTGTGTGGTAGGACCGCTTGAGACTCCCATTCTAGATGAATGGTTTGGGTTAGGACTGCTTAAGAGTCTAGGTGTCGCCTGATTCGATATGTCGTTTGTATTTGGTGTGCCGTTTTGGCTTCTAGAATGATCCCTTGATCTAGAATTCTGTTGACCAAATCCATTTGGTCTGCCGATTCAAGTCTTGGTGTGGAGACAGCACTTGGTTTGATTGACCGATTGGTTTCGACTTACCAGATCAGGGAATTTTGGTTGACCATTTATATTCAGTCTGCCGAATCAATGCCCTAAGCCCAGTTTCAGCCAACAATTCAATTTTGGTATGCCGAACCAGACCTCTATTTAGTTTTAAAGTAGTTTTGCCATGGGTTTTTTGACTCACTTTAAAGTGATTTGTTAACATGGTGTTCTAAAGACCATCATGGCTATATATATTGTGGCTTTGTTGAGTATCAATCGACATGGTTGTTTTGTAGAGATCTTGTATGTATGAAGATGGTTTTGAATAAGTTTTTTAAGAAATTGAAATATTGTTTGGAAAAGAGTTTTCCATGACTTTTGTGTGTGGACTAAGATACCATAGGGTCGTGATGCTTGGACTAGGGAATGTGATGACATTCTAGGATGGTTGAGTGTGTTACCCAAGTTGATGGTGGGGACCAATATACTGTAGGCAAGTGTTTCATCAGGTCTTAAGAGTATGAAACTCCCGAACTGTCGTTCACGAGGCCGAGGTTGAAGTCTATGGGTTGAGGTGTCTTTAGGACCTAGAGGTATGATACTCTAGTTGTCACCGGGACATTGAGGCTAGAGGTATCGTCAGGTGTGGAGGTATGATACTCCCATTATTTGGGTACTGAGTTGAGGACGATGAAAGGGCGAACCCTTTGGTGTGCATGTGCCCTGCTTCTAGTGTTATCCGGAGTGATAGGACAACTTTCCTAGGTAAGGTTAGCTCTTTGAGGGTCCTTCAGGTGGGAGGACTTCAAGATGGATTCACTCCTCGTAGGTTGGTAGATCTGGAGCAGTATAGTGCACCTTAGTGGTTGCTTATAGCCAGAGTTAGTTGCTTGGCGCCAAGCAACACGACTCAGTGTGGTTGTGGTTTTTGGCCAATAGGGTCGTGCTTGTGATTTTAGCCAGTATGGATCTTGGTTAAGGTTTTGGCCAGTGGGGCCTACTTTTTGAAGCTTTGGTGGATTTGATGAAAATGAGATTTTAAAGATAATAAATTGATTTAAAAAGGGAAAGTTTGGTTTTGTTTTCTTTGTTTTTCCGTGGGGTGCATGCTGGATGACATTTCTAGTCACTCACGTGTTTTCTTATCGTTTTAGTTGCAGGTGCTAACAAGTAGTAGTCGTGGTCTATAGTACACATAGTTGGAGTCTCCTAGTCATTCACTATAGGTTTCTAGTAGTGTAGATACATTAATTAGTTTTTAATTTCCGATAATTTAGTATTTAATTATGTTGAATTTGTTTGGGTTAATGGATTTTTGGTAGTAGTGACGCAAGTCGTTACAAAAGCACACCTTTTGGGAATAAAAATCACCTAAAAGAAACCACATTAAAGCCAAAGCAAAAGCATTGAAGTTCCATTTAATTACAAGGCCAAACACCATTACAAATAAACCTAGAACATTAAGCTCTGGACTCAAGGTGTTGGACGTATACTACCTAGCATCTAATGTTGGATGCTAGGACCCTAACATCCAACATACTACACTATTCCCCTGGACAATTCGTCTAGTGCACAATCCAAAACCCACTAATCTTCAAATATAATCAATATCTTGTGATTAAACATAATCATAATAATTCATTTAAATCATCTAAGAGAAAACCTAATATTTCTATGCCTTATAAACATGTTTAATCCTTAAAATAATAGAAATCCATAGAATTCAACAATCTGGATCGTTAGATGCTAGGTTCCTTGTGTCAAATATAAGACACAAGGATTCCTACATCTAACACCAAGATATCAAGTTCTAAGCATAAAACTACTTAGAAAACCATTTTGCACCCTAATCATTTTATTATTGGACCCAGACATGATTAACCCAATGTCTAACCTGACTATGTCATCATAGCTCCATGTGAAGACATCCACGTACTCCATAAGGAAAGCTATGAACTCGGCCTTCGCTTGCGGGAACAATTGGGCACTAATGCGCACTTCCTTGACATTCTTTGCGCTAACGATGTTTACTAACTCTGTTTCCTCCTCGACATGTAGGTTCGGCCTGTCTAGATTGTCATCACTGGGCTGAAATTCTGGCAATGCTTCGTTATCTACGCCTGTGCCTGCATCATCTTCTTCTTTATAGGAAATAAGCTTGGATAAGACTTCCTACTTAAAGGCTAGGTCTATGACATCGAAAGAGAAGACATGCTCCAAGTTCTGCCCTTAGTGGCGCTTCATGATTGTCACACTAACCCTTGTGTGCCTATACTAGTGGTGCCTGACCTTAGCTACTGCCTCGTCGCCACTTGCTAATGGCCTAGGCCTCTCTGTTTCTCTTGCACTCTTAAACATATTTTTGGTTTTTTCTTATTTTTTTTATTTTTTTTGGGTTTTCTGCTGTATTTATAAGGGGTTCCGTAGCCTGGCAATTGTCCTATTGTTGACTGATGTGAGTGATGTCGCCCGAACGCTCTCTTGAGCCTAACTCAGGGTCTTATTTTTTTAACACCCACCTTTGACAAGGGGCTTGGGTTGATAGTACCATCTAGACCTGCCTCCCGGCTACTGGGAGATTAACTCTCTTGGTCTAGTGCATGTTGATTTGGATTCTCCTAGGACCATGATGGACGAATGGTCCTGTTGAGCTAGAGGTTGTGCTGGCTCGAGCTCCGTGATCACAGTTTTCCCTTTCTTGTTTCTAAGTTCTTCCTTGACATCCTCAGCTAGGGTTGACAACTATTCCTGAAAGAGGAGTTCCAGATCACTGAGTATGTAGTTAATGCGAGCTTGTGCTTCTGCTTCCTCTTCTTGGTCAGAAGGGAAGTCCACATAGTATCCATAGGCCTACACCTCTCTCCAAACTTTTGGCTCAACAAGTCCCACGACGCAGGTCGTTGCCCATGCCCACAACTATACAGGTTGCTGGAACGAGAATCCCAGACAGTTTGTTGTTGCAACTAGTGGTGCAGGTGCTAAAGCTGTAGGAGATGGTAGGGGTGATGTTGTTGACACAACTGACTATAAAGGAACTACTCTCCCTGACGGAGCAAAAACTATTGTTGTTGGTGGAACTAGAGTTGAGACTACTGATACCGGTGTGATTGCTGACAATGGTGAAGGCGAAACTACTACCGATGCTGTTGAATCTGCCATTGATGTCGCTGAATCTACTATTAATGCTGCTAAATCTGCCATTGATGTTGCTGAAACTGCTATTGATGGTGCTGAAACTAGAACTACTTATACTTTTGAAGGTGAAACTACTAATACTGATGAGACTACTGACACACATGGGGTTGGCAATAACTATGTGGGCTGCCTAGTGGCCTATCAACCTGACCACTCAATGGTTTCTTCACTAGGCTACTCATCCTTGGAATAATAGTCTTCAACACAAACCCATTCAGTCGATTGGTGGGGTATGCTCATTGACTGCTGAACTTCAATTGTCATCCGACCTTGGTTTGGATCCAGGATACCTACGTTGAAAAAGTTAGTAATATCTTGAGAGATGAGCAGTTTTTTCGACTTACGGGTGCATTGATATCCATCCTTGAGCGGGTCTTATTCGTATTTGAGGCCTTCAAAGTCTCTTCTCTCTTTAGTTGTAATGGGCTTGACGATGCCTTGGCCATAGCGCCCGAGAGGTGTCCCTTTCTCATATCCTCATCAGTGATACAAGTTCTCGACCATCAACAAAGGGTTACTATGGACGGCTAGATAGGTGTGTTGGGATCTTTAGGCTTCACTAGAGGGGGGTGAATAGTGATTTAGTAAGTAATTATCCAATTTCAAGATTTGTTTGGCAATTTGCAATATTTCAAGTAATTTGCTAGTATTTAGGATATACTTAGGAAATTGATATTTTGCTAAAGCATACAAAGAAAGGGGATGAGAGACAATGAATATGCACACGCAGATTTATAGTGGTTCAGCCTCCTTGGCCTAGTCCACTCCCCGAGAACCCCTCGAGAATTTCACTAACCTGATCTTGTTCCGGGCCAAGATCGTGCCGTACACTTTTGACGAATCCTCGCCAAGCTCTGCAAAAACCACGGCTTCCTTCTCTCAATCCAGAGAAGAACCTTTACACTTTACAATTCTTTTGCTATAATCTCCCAAACTCAATTTGGCTAAGTGACTGGATGATAATGGAGCTCTCTTGCCTTGGGAGTATTTCTAAAAGAGTAGGAGTGAATGCTTGGAAATAGTGATGCATGAAGCTCTATGTAGGGTAGGAAGTATTCATCTTCTTTAGGTGAAGAATGGGGGCTTATTTATAGGAAAACATAGGTATGAGAATGTGTCTAACGTCTCTCTAACGTTCAGCAACGGCTACTGGTTCGGTATGCCAAAATCAAAAATGGTTGACCGAAATGTACAACGGTCGAGCAATTCGGTATACCGAAAATAATTCGGTATGCCGAAAACCACTGATTCGGTATGCCGGTGAATTTTGGTATGCCGTTTTGGGTTTCTTTTCTGATTTCTAATCTGCATATATTTCGGTATACCGAGGAGATTCGGTATGCCAAAAATGCCCTTAGTCCTATAATGAATGATTTTAATGAATAGTTGGTTTTGGGGCTAAGTAATTTTCCTATGACTCTATGGGAATATTTTGGAGATTATTACAAGTTCCTAGGTACACGAATAAATAGAAAATTACATCAAAATAATTACAAATATTTTTCTTCTCTGTTTCCTTCATCTTGAATTCTTCTTAGTGGCACGTATGTCTCTGTCTTCTTCGAATGTTTTCCTTTTTATGCTTGAATCTTCTGAGTTCTTCGGTCTTCTTTGCATATATGAACTATAAAATATTCTCATAAAGTACATTAGTCTTTTGTTATCATCAAAATCAAGATATGGCTAATAAAGCCAACAAGGTGGAACGCTTAAGGGTTGGGATGAAGTTAACCAGCTCAAACTGATTAACTTGGTACAACACATCTGAGGGCATGGGGTCGAAGTGGATAGTCTAAAGGGCGATAGAGAAGACAACCTCAATCTTTTCCTTCTCAAATTTCTCTACCATGACGACAACGACGTTATCGCCCCAACAGAACTTGATCATGTGATGAAGGGTTGAGAGGATGACCTGATGCTTGTGTAACCAAGGGTGCCCAAGTAGGAGATTGAAGGACAACTCTAGATTGACGATGTAGAATTTTACATCGAACTCAGTTGGACCAATCACAAAGGGAATAACCAGGACTCTTAGAGCATCGTGTGTGTGTTGTCGAAGGCCTTCATCCCCTTCACAACTAGAGTAATGTCCTTGGACTTGAATACAAACTTACTTACAGTACGCAAGGGGAAGATGTTTAATCCTGCTCCATTGTCCATAGCATCAAGGGGATGTGGAAGCTTTGAAACTGTACTGTGATGAAAAGGGGTTGGTTGTGGTTGATCCCTGCTGGAGGTAGCTCCTAACTGGTACAGGAGATAACTTGTGGCATTGCAATCATCCCCACTATGCTTTTCCAAGGTTGTAGGTTCTATGGATGGGGACACATGGGCGCTTGGAAGACCCTGAGGAAAGTGTCCCTATGCTCGGTGGAGGTGTGGGTCAGGTCCTAGATGGAGATGTCGGTTTTAACCTTTTTAGCTGGGCTGTGATGCCGGTTGAGGATTGGCCCTTCTGGGTGGAGGGTGTGGCGGCTTTACCTAAGATACTTGTTGGATGGGGCCTGTTTTGGCTCTCTAGCTGAGGGTGAACAGGTATCAGGTGGTTCTGCTAGACCATCGGAGCTATAGGCTTGTAGACCTGATCTAAGTGTGTTATCTCCATGCACATTTTTGTGGCATAATTAAAAGGCACATGGTGGGTGTCCTTGGTAGGATTGATAACCACAGGTGCACGAACTGTTAGCTCCAACGAGGCTACTAGTTGGCAAGGGGGTGTTATAGTTGGGTAGTTCTTAGGTGGGACTGGTTGGGTGGACTCAGTCTTGGGCCTAGCAAGGAGGTGAACTGCTATAGTGTTCTGGGGTCACACGGTGGGTTGTGCAGCAATGCACTTCAACTTTGCAGTTAGTTGCAGTTAGTGTTCTAGCGTGGAATGATTGGTAGAGTTGAAAAGGAAAGGGCGTAGAGAGATCATCAATCAAATCCGAGGGATCAACCGGGGACACGGCTAACATAAAAAGGGAGATAAAGTGGACTCCCAAGGTCCCTAGTGCTCCCGCACCGTCATGCCGAGGCACGGGCTCGCTCACTATACAAGGGTTGGGTGGTATTTGTGCCTGTGCTTGTGTTAGTGCTAGCGTAGGTGCCATCTCTGCCTCGTGGGTGTTGATGATAATGACCTTTTAGTCGATCAGAGTTTGAATGGCATCCCGCAATGAGAGGTAGTTATTCATCAATGCCCCGCAACTCGATGGAAACTGCAAAACTAATTTGCATTGTACCACCGCATTGTACCACCGTAGTAGTGGACTCGATGGCGAGCGAACTTCGAGAAGCCTCAGCAATGACGCCACCTTGGGAAAGACAACACTGAGCGGCTCCACCAGTGGGGTGTAGTCACGCTCGATGCATCAAGGTCACCTTTGCCGAGGGAGTTGTCCTTGCCTTGTTGGCACGACAGGGTACACCAGTTCGGAGGTGGGAGTGATGCGAGGTGTGTGCAGTGTTCAACGTGCAAGTGCATATACTACTTGTTATACGTCCAATAGCAAAAGCCCCATGAATCCAAACGAAATCAACAAGTGGAAGGAGAAGAAATCTCGAGTACAAGAAGAGTTATCCAGCCGTATGCCTAGAAACAAGTTGCCACCAAGGAGAAAATAGCACGAGATCAATCACACAAACACAAAGGGATTTAACGTGGTTCCCCTTTCTGGGTACTCCATGGATGGCTCTCTCCAATGGTGGTTTCACTATGGTGGTGGTTGCTACAAAAGAGAGAAGAAGACTCTCTCTCAAAAACACGGCACAAGGGTTGTTGTTCTCTTTTCTCTCTTAACCCTAAAGTGGACAGCCATGGGTATTTATATCCTTGGCCCAAATTCCACCTTTGCCCTTGAGTACATTAAGTTACAAATATATGTAGCAAAACAAATACAAATATGATGGAAGACACATTCATTACACATGCCATTTAAACCAATTAACATCAACTTTTACTTTCAATCTTGCATTGCAACCTACACGTGTCAGAGAAATTCGTCTGTTCTGTTTACGTTGAAATTCAGAATTATTTTCAGATGTCAATTGTTTAGAAGACCCCTCCCTAGAGCAAACAAATAATTGCTGTGAAAATCTCCTCTCTCTAGTGTTCTTATCCATTCTCTGCTTTGTAGAATAAGAACGTACTGAAAATCCCACTTTACCCCCATAAGATGTATAAAATGATCTTGCTTCATCAATACTATTGAATATTTTACCAACAAATGGTTTGTCAATTAATTGTTCCCCACTAACTGTAACCATGCCGACGGGGTTGGCCCACAAACGGGTGATATGTGTACCAAAAGCGGCAAAGCCATAGCAAAAAGAAAAGGGAAAAAAATAAAAATGCAGGAGTCGCCACCTAGTCTATTATGGAAGACGAGGAAAACTATAAAACACATGAAAAATCATGCAAAAATAAAAAAAAGGGGGCTGCGCAAACCAGAAATGTGGGTAAGGATCCCTGTTACGTGCGAGGAAGGTGTTAGGCACCCTCGCACGCCCAACGAATCGGTCTTCTAATGATTTCTCTTTTG
>JAMKQA010029324.1:0-17520 GCA_024699735.1 Posidonia australis
AGCCCATAATCCAGAGGCTGGGATGATCTGGTTTTCCTCATTTTAGTTGCATTTAGGGTAGCTTTGTGTGAGGCTATTAGCCCTTGAACACAGGGTTTACCAACACTGGCATTTAAATCATGTTTTGAAGCATAAGATCATGATTTGTTTCTTCGTGGCTTTACGAGCTTTTTTGAATGCATCTTTTCAAGCTTTGGCATTGCATCTTGCCCTGTTTTGATCCTTGCATCTTTCTGGCCCACCTAGGCGCACATAGGTGGCGCACCAGATTGACTCACCAATCTGGCATACCAAACCAGCACACTGCCCTGTTTTATGCATACAGCATGCTTTCATTTTGTTATGCTTTCTCGACTTGTTTTTTTCGGCATTTTCCCTGGTTTTTTTCTCTCGATTTACTAGGAAGGCACACTTCGCATCGTTTTACTGTTTTATTGCTTTACTTGCATTTTCATTTGCATATAGAGCGATGACGATAAATCATTCAGAATGATGTAACTTTGATTACACTTATGCAATATCTTTGCATTATGCGATTGACCCGGGACAAAAGAGTGATATTTCTGAGCATAGGACACAGCCCACACATCATGCACCTATTAGCATAAGGCACCAATGATGGCATGGCATATCGCCCTCGGGCGTATAGCAAGAGGCTGAAAAGCCAACATTTCATTGGAGAAATCACAGAAAACCGATTTTATCGGGCGTGCGAGGGTGCCTAACACCTTCCTCGTGCGTAACAAGGATCCTTACCCACATCTTTTTGGTTTTCGCAGACCTGTCCTTATTGTTTCTGCATGATTTTTCATGTTTATGGTTTTCCTCATCTCCCATAATAGACTAGGTGGCGACTCCTGCATTTTGCATTTATTTTGCATTTTCGACGTGATTTTGCCGACCAATTTCGCATTCTTTTGCAAAATCTCCTCGCCGGCATGGTTACATCAGTTTTGACAGGCATTCCTACGTACTTTATGTCTGTATTACACATGCCTAGGCAAGTTGAGAAAGACATTGACAGGATTAGGAGTAACATCCTTTGGAAGTCAGATCCCTCTGTCGGGAAAGGAATGCATTTAGTTAAGTTAGGTTTACTTTGTAGACCTAAACAGCAAAATGGGTGGGGGATCATTAACCTCAGAAACTTTAGTTTAGCTCTTAAATCTAAATTAGCTTGGCAATTACTCTCTCATGATAGCCAAGCCATGTGGAAAGATTTAGTGAAGGTCAGATATATGCATCATTCTGGGCCTAGAGCTATCTTAAACATTTCCACTAACTATTGCTCCCCTTTATGGCTTTGCCTCAAAAGTAGTTTTGATATTGTTAATTGCTTTTCTTCCCACCACCTGTGCAATGGGGAAGACATCTTATTCTGGGAACACATATGGTGGAATGACAAAAAATTAAAGCATCTACTCCCCCAACTCTTTTCTATTTGTAGATGGAGGAAAGCCTCTGTTAATAAAATTTGTGAGATTTCTGGAATAGACTTTAATAAGTTGATTGATCATTCTAAAGTCCAGCTAAATGAATGCAATATCTTGCAACTTCAACTTGATATGCTGGTACGTATTATCCAATCTGCTACACTGGGGGTGGAGAGGGATGTTATATCCTGGACCCTTACTTCTTCTTCTAACTACTCTGTTAAATCCTGTTATAATGTTTTGAATGATGATGGATTAAGATTCAATCTCTTTGAGCAAGTATGGCTGACCTTGGTCCCACTTAAGGTTAAATTATTTTCATAGCTTGTTATTCACAATAAGAATCTTACTAAGGAGAACTTGGCTAAAAGAGGTTGGGTTGGCCTACCAAACTGCATTTTCTGCAACCTAAATGCTGAAACTAATAACCATTTATTTATGTTCTGTGAATATGTTTCCCAGATTTGGCAGTTTTTCTTATATTCTCAATTATACCCTGGCTTTTATAATCTGCGCTACTTATTTCAGCATAAGCCCGAGCTTAAATTTTATTTAAGTTACTGTGACTAGTTTGTTTTGATTCAAGTTATTCTCTGGGTAACCTGGAAAGAAAGAAACAACAGAATTTTTCGTGGTTCTTTTAAACCTTATTATATTATTATTTCCGATATCATTGGACTAATGGGACAATGGTTAGATTCTCTTTCACCATGGTTTGAGAAGGAGGATTTGAGGAATTCATTATCCTCTATGAAAGCTGCTTGGAATGAGAATCATACAGCTTCTTCAGATGCTCCTCCCCCTTCTACTGTCTCCATCTTACAACAGACTGTTGTTGCTGATGATATGGGACAGTAGTGTTAATTGTATTTCTATAATATTTGAACTTAAATTGCCAGCTCCTCTGGCTGGTCTGTACTAATGGCATGAACATTGCCTTTACTCTTTCTGTGTTTTAATTTGTGTTCTCTGGACTCCTGATTCCCTTAGATTTTTTTTTCCTTGGGATAGATATCTAACACTACTTACCATTGTCAAAACAAAACTTGAGCTTCTTTCCATCCAATTCTCTCTCCTAGCATTGTTACTGTTTCTTCGTGTATTAAGCAAGAGTAGAAAAGAAACATAACTCGTTTTTATTCCTGGTCCATAACGTTTCACATAACAATAAATGAAGTGACAGAAGAGATCAATTTCCCAATATTACAGTAGAACTGAGAGAATTTAGAATTGTAGTAGATCTGTAGATGTAATGTATGCAGATTT
Organism: Posidonia australis; assembly: GCA_024699735.1. Classification (NCBI taxonomy): domain Eukaryota; kingdom Viridiplantae; phylum Streptophyta; class Magnoliopsida; order Alismatales; family Posidoniaceae; genus Posidonia; species Posidonia australis. The sequence goes on from JAMKQA010029324.1 coordinate 2,700, forward strand.
ATATTACATGTATTGTCATTTAGAATTGGAGTGCTGGTGAGTGCTGGTGAGTTCTGGTGCTGGTGGTCCAGAGTGCTGGTGAGTGCTACCTCCTCCGGTGAGTGCTGCTGGTTCCGGTGAGTGCGGCTGGCTCCACTGGCGGCTGTGCGGTGGTTTCCTCCGGCGTTGCTGCTGCCTCCTGTGAGTGCTGGTGGCTCTGGTCCGTCCTGGTGGTTGTGCGGTGTTTTTCGTCCGGCGTTGCTGCTGCCTCCTGTGAGTGCTGGTGAGTGCTGCCTCCTCCGGTGAGTGCTGCTGGTTCCGGTGAGTGCGGCTGGCTCCACTGGCTGCTGTGCGGTGGTTTCCTCCGGCGTTGCTGCTGCCTCCTGTGAGTGCTGGTGGCTCCGGTCCATCTTGGTGGCTCCGGTGAGTTTCTGGTGCTGTAGGCTCCGCAGGCTTTGCTGCCTCGGTGTGTGCTGGTGGCTTTGGTGTGCTCTGGTGCTACAGGCCCCGCAGGCTCTGCAGGCTCCTCTTGCTGCTTCCTCCAGGGAATTTGCTGCAGGCTTCGCTGCCCGCAAGCTGCCTCCGGCGCTTTGCTTCTTCCCTCTTGCCGTCCAGTTATCGGCTACTCTACCGGGGTTTTGGGCTACCATGTTGGCGCTGATCTGGCGCTGACTTCTCTCTGCCTTTCAGTCCATCCTGTGATACAGGTGTCGCCTACGTGGATGCTTGTGCTTGCTTGTCATGGGAAACGGTAGAGCTCGCTCTTCCCCCGCAATCCGTGCGGTGGAAGACGCCTCTGACCCGACGCTCCTCCTATCTACCTCGGGACCTACTGCGAAACGTGTCGTCTCCCGTGGTGCAGAGCTTGATTCTGTCTCTGACAGCCACGATCCGGGAAGTGATGGCGTGTCTGCTCACCTCGTACCTGCAGATGCTACGATCAGACCTATTTTGACGCCTCGGGAAGTCAAAAAGCATGGGCGTAGTCTTGGTGGCAGCTGTACTGCCACATCGGCCCGCTCCTTGGAAGCTGCAACGACCCTTTCTGTCGTTGCTTTTTCAATTGATTTAGGCAGGAATCCAAATTCCTCTGCTAATGCTTCTGGTATTGCCCCTTCGATGGGCCCTCCCTCTATACCTGCGAAGTCTTCACTCGTCTCGGCTCCTGCTGCTGTGGCCCCCTCCGAGGTGGAGCCTAGTCTCTCCGGTGATGACACCTCCTCCCTTCCTCCCTCTGATGATGACGCTGTTTCCGATAGCCTCTTGGGCGCCCTCCCCCTTCCCATTTTGCTAAGGGTGGCTTTCCTCGTCGTCAGCCTCTGTCTGAGGCCCTGGGTTTTCATCGTGGCTTTCCCCAGTTTGTTGGCCGTGGTGGACTATGTGGCAGAGAGCGGCGTTCCTCTCATCGGCGCCTGCCTTCTCGCTCAACCTCCCGTTGGTCGCCTGACAGGCCGCCTCTCACCTATGTTGAGACTGCACGGGGCAAACCCCATTCGCGTAAGTCGCCTAATCCTCGAATGTTGGCTTCTTTTGATCCTGACGTGGTTGATGGTAGGCTGGGAGTTGAGTTTGACGCCTCTGAAATTCAATATGCCTTGGATTGCCGGACCAACGTCCTCATGGTATTTGTCATTGGTGCAAATCCTGTTGGCTCGGGTCTTCCGAGTTATCTCCGATGGCTCTGGCGCCTGTCCGGCTCCTTGGAAGTCAAGCCCCGCGGTCGTGTCTTCTTCCTTTTCAAATTTAGCTCGTCGGACAACCTCCGACGTGTTCTTGACGACGGTCCCTGGTTCATCGTCGGCAGGCCCCTAATTCTCAGGCACTGGGGCCCCTCCTCCCGATTTGAAGTTGGTCAGCTCTCGACCATCCCCTTTTGGGTCCGTTTCCCTAGTCTACCGTTGCAATACTGGTCTGCTCACATGTTCGGGTGCCTTGGCAGTACTCTTGGCAAGCCAATTATGATGGACAGTCCTACGGCTGATGCTTCCCGACTGGACTACACCCGAATCTCTATTGAGATTGGGCTCGACTTCTCCTTCCCTTCCTCTATCCCAGCTCGCAACCACCATATTGGGCAACTTGAGGATGTTCCTATCCTCTATGAGTGGCGATCCTCCCCCTGTCAACATTGCTTGACCGTCGCGCACTGAATCCTGTGTTGTTAAAGCTGCTGCTATGCTCCGGGGTAAGGCCCCCGTTGTTCAGTCACCTGAGTCACTCCCGTTGGTATCCTCATCGGCCGCTCCTCCTCCTCCGACTGCTCCGAGTATGGTCCCTGTGGTGGCGGGTTTTCTTCTGCTCCTGGTGCATCATGCTCTGCTGCTGCTATTTGCTGGCCTGCCTCGGACAGGCCCAACCCTTCTTCTGTCCAGGCAGTTCGCAAGTCGTCGTCCTCCAAGCCCCCCTCTGGCAAGCCCTCCTCCAACTGCTTTGGTGACCTTGCCACACTTTATGACCTTGATATGAGTGACGACTTCCCTTGCTCTGCCATCCCAGCTGTGTCACGTAGCCGTCTAGCTGTGTCGTGAAGCGTCCTATCAGCTGAAAAGGTCCCCCCCGACCTTCTTCCATAATGAAGCTCCTATTCTAGAATGTGCGCGGTGCTAACTCCCTAGGCCGCCGCATTATGTTAAGGGACAAGATCTCCTCTGGTGCATTTGACATTGTCTGTCTGGCGGAACACAAACTACACTCGGAAGCTACTGCTTGGGCCTTCCCTTCCGTTGTCTGGCCTGGCTCCACCATTGCTCACAACCAGCTTGATGCTCCTAGTGGGCGCATCCTTGTTTTGATGCAGGATGACTCTTTGTTGATTCCTATTCAGTCCTATACTCAGTGCATGTCCTTCACTGTCATGCTCCGTGACTCCCCTTTTCGGCTGGCTGTGGTTTACACGCACAACCTTCCTCGTGACAGGCGCGCTCTCTGGGATGAGTTTGCTGGCCTCTGCTATCTGGGTAATGCCATGGTTGTTGGCGACTTCAATTGTGTTCATTCCGTTGATGACCACGTTGGTCCTGGTGTCCCTGCTCAGTCGGCTACGGACGCTTTTAATACCTGTATTGATCTCGAGGCCCTCATGGAACTTCCGGCCTCCGGTGGCACCTTCACTTGGTTCAGTCGCTGGGACTCTGCGGGTGTTCGATCAAAGCTTGATTGGTGTCTTGTCTCTGACCGTTGGCTTGAGACTTTCCCCGATTCTGCCACTCTAGTTGGTGATCGTTCTGCTAGCAATCACTGTCCTCTTGAGGTTGCCATTGGCAAACAACCTTTCAGGCCACCCCCTTCTTTCAAAATTTACAACCACTGGTCTGCCCACTCGAGCTTCCTGAGTGCGGTCAAGTCCGCCTGGCGTTTGAACATCGCTGGAACCCTGTCCTTCCGCCTTTGTGCGAAGCTAGCTGAATCTCGCTGGTGTCTCTCCCGCTGGGCCAAGCATGAGTTTGGCAATGCCTCTCGAGCCGTCAGGCAGTTATCCACTGAGCTATCAGATCTTCACAAGCTCTGTCCTGCAGGGGATCCTACGACTGCCTCTATGGAGCATGACCTGCTCGCCAAACTCCAGGATGCTCTCGCCCATGAAGAGCTGGTCCTCCGACAACAATCCAGGATCCAATGGTTGGCGGTGGAGGAGTCCAATTCCTCTTTCTTCTATCGCGCGATCCTCCTTCGATATGGCCGCAATGAAATCAGGTCTTTGTTGGTCGATGGTACCACCATTCGCGACTTTGGCTTAATCCTTGCGGAGGCTCGCCGGTACTTCGCTGATATTTTGGGCTCTCCGGGACCCTGCTCTACGCTCCCTGAGATGATCCTCCCCTCCATTCCTGAGGATGCCAATGCCTTCCTGACTGCCAAGGCCACACTGGATGAGCTCAAGCTCACCATTTGGTCGATGAATTCCAACAGTGCCCCTGGTCCGGATGGCTTCAATGTTCACTTCTTCAAGGAAGCTTGGAGTATTCTCAAGCACGACTTCCTCTGCGCCGTTAACGTCTTCATCAGGACTGGTAGAATGCTCCAGTCGATCAATGCCACGTCTCTGAAGCTTGTCCCCAAGACTGCTGCCCCTTTCACCCTCAATGACTTCCGCCCCATAGTGCTATGCAATGTTCTCTATTGTATTCTGTCGCGGGTCTTAGCACGTCACCTGAAGGCCCTCCTCCCTGCTCTCATCGACCCTGCACAACATGCTTTCATTCAGGGTCGCTCCATCTCCGATGCATTCCTTCTTGCACATGAAATTGTAAATGGTTTCCATCTAGTGAAGAGCCCTTCTAACATGGTGGCGATGCTTGACCTCCGTAAAGCGTTTGACCTCCTTGACTGGAGGTACCTCCTCTACGTCTTGCGCCACATGGGTTTCTCTTCTCATTGGTGTAAACTCGTGCGTTCCAAGCATCGCGCCACCTTCGGTGTCGACATCAACGGCAGGCGCTCTATGCCGTTTGTTAACGCTAACGAGCTCCGGCAGGGGGACTCCATTGCTCCATATTTGTTTGTCATCGCTATGGAGCCTTTCTCTTGCCTCCTCAGGCTCGCGGTCAGTGAGCGCCGCATTTCAGCTATCCACAGAGGGCCCGTATCAGTCCACCACATCTTATTTGCCGACGACCTACTCGTCTGTGCTCGCGCTGATGTTCTCTCTGCGCACGTCATTCGTGATACACTTGACCAGTTGGTCGCACTCTCTGGCCTGCGCATCAATCCGTCTAAGAGTTCTCTCCTGCTTGGCGGCTATTGCGTGGACCTAGAGCATCTCTCTTTTGTGCTTGGCATTCCTCTGGGTTCACTCCCGGTCAAGTATCTTGGACTGCCACTCTCCTCCAATTGCCTCTCTGCTTTGCTCTGTCGTCCTCTGGTCGATAAGGTCAAGAAGTGCCAGGCTGGATGGTGCGTGGCTAGCCTTAGTTACGCGGGAAGGTGCATTCTTATCTGCACTGTTCTTTCATCGCTTCCGCTCTACTAGATGGCAGTATTCAAGCTTCCGGCGTCCACCATCATCGAGCTTGATCGACTCGCCCTGCACTTTCTTTGGAAGGATAGGAAAGTCCCTCTGGTTTCCTGGGACACCTGTTGCAGACCCTTTTAGGAAGGTGGCCTTGGCTTGAGGCACATGGCTGATCTCAACAACGTTGCAATGCTGAAATTGATCATGAGGCTCTCCAAAGACCCTAGCTCCCCCTGGGAATGCTGGATTCACAAGAAATATCTTCTTCGCTTTCCTTTCTGGTCTGCCCTTATCACACACAGGTCGTGTTGGGTGTGGCAGAGCATCTTGTCGTCGAGGACACTGGCTGCGCCCTTATTTGATCCAAACTTTGGGGAATGGCTTCCAGACCAGGCTTCCAGATTTTCGTCTGCCAATGCATGGGAGGTGGTTCGCCCGCGTTCTCCTATTTGCTCTTGGTCCAGGGCCGTTTGGTTCAAAGGGCACACCCCCAAACATGCCTTCATCGTCTGGCTTGTTGCTCTCTGGAGGTTAAAAACCCAACATCGACTGCGTCGCTTTGGACTGTTTATCGTTTCGTGTTGTTTCTTATGCATGGCTGCCTATGAGGTTGTTGAGCACATCCTTTTCCGTTGCCCTTATTCTGGCCATGTTCTCCGGCGCACTTCTACTCACTTTCAGCTCCCTTGCGTCGTTGACCTTCACTCGTTGCTCGATTGGTGCCTGTCTTTGCCTACTTCAATGCGACGCAGGCGCATGCAGGTGGTGGCTGCCGTGATCTATTTCCTATGGGCTAAGCGTAATAGCAGAGCTTTCGACGACCATCACGCCAGTCGATCTCCCGCTGGTCTTTGGGCTCACATATTCAACTTCGCCGACCTCCTTAACTTTGACTCTCACTGTCCTCAACCCTGATAGGTTTTTGCTGTTGTCCCTATGGGCTTTGATTGCTATCATTCTGGGTTTTGCATGTATTTCCTGGGTTCTCTATGTTGTCCCTTGTTGGGGACCCATGTGCTCGTGCATATGAGTTTGTACCCTCTTTTTGCTGACTCTACCCTTACTTGAGGGATTCCCCTCCTTTTGCTTTGCAAAAAAATAATAAAATAATAATGAAATGAATAATGTCTATAGTCACGATGGTTGCATGTTTTTACATTTTTTGAAACAAATATTAGCATATTTTTATAAACATCCAGCAGTTGTAGGGTATTATACAACTGTACCATAGCATCAAGTTACTATTTATATCCACCATTTCCTTCGCTTGAGCGGAATCTAGACCCAAAACCACTGCCTTGTCCACCACCATCTCATCCGCCACCTCCACCACCACCCCTTCCGCCACCTAGAATAGAACCTCCACCAAACCCAAAACCAAATCTATGATGAAGCTTTTTTTTTCTATAAAAAATGCTTTTCGATTTTATTCAAATTATTAATTATTTTTTAAGTTACATAGAGAAGCATATTGAGCACGACAAAGGATAAGCCCTCCTGTAGGGTCAATCTAAGGAAGCCTTGTTTTATATAAAAAAGGATAACATATATTATAGATAATGATAATGAAATTTTACTAGAGTAGAATAGAAAATAAAATTAATCGAATTTTATGTAATATGATAAAATAGTATTGTAATACTCCCAAAATTGATAGTTTACTTGGAGATGCCTTGAATCATAACTTATTTTTTTTATTCTCACTTTATATCTGTAATATTACATTAAATGATTAATTCAGCATTTCGCTTTTAGGTCCATCTAGAAATTTGCGTCACTCTAGAACAATTTTTGGAACAAAAAATATTCAATTATGTCTAATATTGATGTGAGTTATTTTCACGATCTTTATAGACAAAGTTCATGCATAAGCATGCATCATGAAAAGAGTTCTTTCTTTGAAACTAGTTTGAATTTGTCCACAATATTAAAAAAAAAACGAAATTACACAAGTGCTCGATTAGATGTTGAATTTGTTGGGATTTGGTCATTAAAGACTACATCCGTTACAAAGTATATCAAAGAGATGTTTTTGGACAGAGGGGTATGATAAGATATTAGCTTCCTTTATAAAAAGGAATGTTTAAGAAGAAAATAATCAAGGGGATTTTTTCTTTTTGGAAATCTCATATTCGTGGAACCTTAATCTTTATAAAATCTATAGTCAAATCGAAATCACGCCATCAAGTGGTATCAAAGCAGATTTCTTACCTTTGTTTGGTTGATCCCATGATCCCGCACGATTTCGTTCTCCTCCTCTTCCAATAGCTACTTTCTATAAATTTGGGTAGATCTGGTTCCTCCTCATAAATACCGACCCTCCTCCACCCCATCTTGCCTTCCTCGTCTAGTCCACCCTCCTCCCCTGCTGTCGATCCACTACCATTGCCTCCTGCAGGTTCCCAAGCCACTGTTGTGCCTCCGCTCCTCTTTGCCCTTCAATTTCGTTGGCATTTTAGCATTCCCTCGTCCGTGCACCTACGTAGGCCTCCTCCACCATAGACCTCCTCCGTCGACCTTCTTCGTTTGGGCTAATCCTGAGAGAGGACAAAGAGAGGGGAGTGGCAATGCGACTGGAAGAGAAAGGATGAGATTAGGAGGAGGAGGAGAAGGAGAGGAAGGAAAATAGGAGATCGAATTGTCAATCTTTGTGGTTTGCTTTTGTATTTCTTAGGCTTTAATCAATTGATTTTCTTGATTAAAATTAAAATAAATAAATAACTGTTGCATGAAATTATTGATATCTAATAACATAGTCACTAGTTATCATATAACTTGATGCATGCTTGATTAAATACAAGTAATTTGATTATAACTTGATTTTACTGTCAGTTAATCATATAACTTGATTTTTACTACAACTGAAATATTTGTTTCATTCTAATTTTATTGTGCCATTACTCAGTTATTTTTTAACTAAATGTTAATCTTGATTTAATCACTACATTATTAAACTTAGTTGATTACTACATTATTTAATTAATAAATACAGAAATTAGATATTTGATTAAATCCATATAGTTTTTTCCCAATTTTCATTGCATTATTTAATTTAAGTCTTACTGCATAACTTTATTCTTGATTAAAATAAATAATAGGAGGTGTATGATTATTGTTTACAACATACAACTATATGCATATTTTGTTGTGCTTTATGTTAGTTTCATGTAGGGTACATATCTATTTTATATTAGTTTTATTCTATATTTATCACTGCATCTTTAATTTAATATTTGTTTTATTTTAGTTATACATAATTCTTGACACTTTTATACATAGATTTAATCAATCTAGTTAAAAATTGTTCAAAATAAAATTCTGAAGTTAAAAATTATTCTTTCTAGATTTACTCAAATGGTTGCTACTAAATTAATTACCATTGAGTTGACAAAGATTGAGAAACTGAATGAGGTAAATTATGAAATGTGGCATCGAAAAATAAAATATGTCTTAATTTATGATAATCTAGAATATGTCATTGAATCCAATCCTAAACTTGACAATAATATCTCTAAGGTGGAAGTCAAGAAATAAGAGTAAATGCAAATCAATGACAAAAGGACTAGGAGTTTCATGTTTATGTTCATGGAAGACAGTCTCATAAAACTTTTTGAGACTTATGGCACTTCACAAAAATTGTGGAATACTTTGAAAGAAAAGTATGACAAAACTATTTAAATAAATACTCAACTTCTCTTTCAAAAGTATAACTCTTCCAAAATGTAAGAGGGACAAAGTGTTGTGGAATATGTAAACAACATGATTATCATGGCAAAAGATTTATCTAATGCTGAAACTCATATTCCAGAAATATTACAAGTAGCAACTATACTTAATAGTTTACAAATAGTTTTAACATGGTGACCACAACCATGAGATCTACCCCTTCTCTTTAACTCTCAGAACTGCCAGCAAGGTTGGGAACTGAGCAAGAAATTATGACTAGTCGTCTAAAGGAGGAGATAAATCTAGAGGAAACTAATTTTACGCATTGCAAGCCCAAGAAAGACAAAGATCAAAATAAAATGACTGGACCAAATAAAACGTAATTCAAAAATCAATCACGGTCAAATAAGCTTCGGGAGTCTTGCCATTTGTGTGGTCAGTTTGACCACTATAAAGCAAATTGTCCAAGCCAAGATGCAAATAGAGGCAAGGCACCAGAACAGAAAGGCAACAAGAAAGTCTTCATTGGTGTAGTGGAATGCAGTAACGTCATTACGCCAAGCTCAAATGATTTGTGGATTAATTCTGGTACTACTCGTCACATTACTAAAACAAAGAAAGGGTTAGAATCTTTTAGGGAATTCAAAGCTTGTGAGCAATGCATCTACATGAGAAACAATACATATTTGAATGTAGAAAGCGTTGGCTCTTACTACTTAGATCAGGGAGACAGCATCATGATCTTGAAGGATGTCTTCTATGCACCTGGGATAAGCCACAATCTCATTTTTGTATCTACACTCATAAAAAATGACTTGGAAGTTCGCTTTTATAATAAGCGTGTATCCATTAGAAAAGACAAGAAAGTACTTATCATTGGAGTATTTGTCTCAGAAAAAGATTTGTCTTGTATTTCTGTAATAAACAATGAGATAAATAATATTGATAGCATTTTTTATTATTCTTTGTGCATATTGTCTGATTGTTGAACTATGGCATGCTAGATTAGTTTATCTTAGAAAATAAAAAATGAAACAAATGGTAAAAATGAACCTTCTCTGAAATATTAACAAGGTGGAATTAACCCCATGTCAACATTACTTAGTTAGAAAAATGACTAAGATACCATTTAGTGTTAGACATAGAGAAAACGAATTATTAGCCTTGGTACATTCAGATATATGTGGTCTACTTAGTATAAAAACTTACAATAATAAAGAATATTTTGTAATATTCATAGATGATTATTCTAGATATGCAAATGTTTACTTCATTTCACATAAATTAAAGGTGTTGAGTTGCTTTAGGAAATATAAAGCAGAAGTGAAAAAGTAACATGAAAGATGCATTAAAATATTAAGATCTGACAGAGGTGGGGAATAAAATTCAAAGGAATTTGAATCATATTGTCAAGAGCATGGAATAAAGAGGAATATTATAATGCCATATACGTCACAATAAAATGGTATGGTGGAACGGAAAAACAAAACTCTAATGATTTCTATTAGATGCAGCTATCACATTCATGCCTCCCAAAGGAATTTTAAGGAGAGATATTACTCACTACAAATTACACTTTGAATAGAATATCTACCAAATCTGTTAGAGGAACCCCTTATGAGTTGTGGAATGGAAGAAAACCTAATATCAATCATTTAAAGAAGTAGGATTCAATAGCTCATATACTCATTCTAAGTTAATTCATGGAAAAATTAGATTTTAGAACATTAAAATGAAGATTTATAAGATACTGTGAAAAATTATCAGGATATAGATTTTTCGATAAGGAAAAAGGAGTTATTGAGTATAAAGATACCATATTTCTAGAAAATCTATAAGAAGAAGAGCATACTTAAGATAAAGATGAATTATTATCTGTAATTGGAGATGATTGCTTTAATAGTATTCAAGAAAATGATCTAGAAAATGGAGATCAAACAAACATAGAAAATACAAATGAACCCATGGAAATAATGGAGAATGACTAAAATGATCAGTATGACCAATCAAATATGGAAAATATAGGTGATCCTATAAATGACCCACCTGATGCTCCTAAAAATAAAAGAATGAGAACTCAGTCCTCATGGATGAATGATTATCATTTATATTCTTGTGAGCCATCATGTTTCTTAGTAGAGATAGATCAAGAAAATCACATAAAATCCAATACATATATTGATGTGATTAAATCACAAGAGAAAGATTTGAAGCTTGAAACCATGAATAATGAAATTGATTCCATGAAAAGGAATAATGTTTGAGAATTGTGTGATTTACTTGAGGAAAGAAAGGTTATAGAATGCAAATGGAAATTTAAGAAGAAACTAAGGATAAATGGGTCAATTGACAAGTTTAAGGCTCAAATGGTAATTAAAGGTTATACACAGAAGGAAGGAATTGACTTTTAGGAAACATATTCTCTAGTAGCAAAGTTTGCATATATTAGAATTATACTATAAATTGCAGCACACTTAAATTTGAAATTATATTAAATGGATGTTACGACTGCATTTCTTAATGGAGAATTGGAAGAAGACATAAACATTTGTCAGCCTAAGGGTTTTCAGGTGAAAGGACATGAGGGAAAAGTGTACAAATTGAATAAATCAATATACGAATTAAAGTAATCATCTAGGCAAAAGTATATCAAATTTCACAATGTAATTGTTCAAATGGGATTTATCTCAAATTGATTGGATAATTATGTGTATGTCATGAAAAGTGAGAGTAGTTTTATAATATTGTCTTTATATGTAGACGATATTTTACTTACCACAAATGACATAAAATTGTTGAATAAAGTGAAAATTGAACTTAATGAGAAATTTGAGATGAAGGACATGGAAGAAGTATCTTACATCCTTAGAATACAGATCCTTAGAGATCAAAAATCTAGAATGCTGAATATAAATCAAAAAAAGTATTTACACTCAATACTTAAAAGGTTTGGAATGCAAATTTGTGTCCCTGCACTTACACCATATGTGTATAGAAAAAAATTGAATAAAAGTTAATGTCGTGAAAAGAGAGAGACCTTGGAATATGCCTATGCACAAGCAATCGAAAGTTTAATGTATACTATGTTGTATACTAAACTGGATTTGGCATATTTAATAAGTTTGGTTAGCAGATATCAAAGCAATCCTGGACCAGCACATTGGGAAGCTGTTAAGAGGATTATGAAATATATCAAGGACACGTTGCAATACAAACTATTATACCAAGTAAAAATGCTGAATGTATTTGGTTATTCAGATACAGACTTTGAAGGTAATAATGATAATGGAAAGTCCACATCTGTACACTTGTTCATCTTTGATGATGGTGTTGTCTCATAGGGAAGTAAGAAGTAAGGTTGTGTTGCTAGATATATGCAGGAAGCTAAATACATTGCATGTAGTATAGTCACCACACATGTTGTTTGGATTAAGAGATTTTTGAATGACTTGGATCTTAATCTGATAGATAGACCAGTAGAAATATATTATGATAATCAAGCAACAATTAGTTTCATAAATAGTGGTGTTAATAGTTTAAGAGGAAAGCATAATGACATACATTATCATTACATTCATGATATTATACAGAAAGAGAAAATAGATATGAGTTACATTCCTATCTTAGATATGATTATTGATTCTATGATAAAAGGAAATCCAGTAAAAAAATTTGTCAAACATGTAGGCTTGATAGGATTAAGGAACATTTTCATGGATAATAGAGATGAAACACATTCTCACGAATAGTAGAAGTGGAAAATGTGAAAAACTCATATGTTTCATGAATAATAGGAGTATGTAGGAATTTACTGCTTAATCGCTATGGCTAAGTAGAAGATGTCAAGATATGGACATTAAGTCTACACTCATTAGGGAGTATATCAAGGAGGCGTTTTTGGACCGAGGGATATGATGAAATATTGACTTCCTCTATAAAAAGGAATGTTTAAGAAAAAAATAATCAAAGATTTTTTTTTTTTTTTAGAAATCTCATATTCAGTCCTAATCTCTATAAAATATACAGTCAAAATCGAAATGACGCCATTATAACTTGTCAAAACATACTGCTCATCCAACATGGACAGCGAGAACAATCTATTATACAAAGTTCAACTTGTGCACACCTCAATGATAATGTGTTGGACTCTTGGAACATGAATAGTCCATATATCTATTGCCATTCCATGTGCGTAATAAACAGTGGCATTGAACAACTTAAGTTTGAAGTGTCAACCTTTTTTTATGATAATGAAGAGAGTCTAAATTTTGTGATCAATATCTTTTGCATTTTGAATCATATAATCCCATAATCTTAATTATGATAATGAGTCATACAAAAATGCAGGTTAAATCTAAGACTATGAATAAAATTGGAGTTTCCAATCAACACCCCAACATTATTACACAGATAATCTTGCAACATTGATTCCACTAATCAAAGGATATTCTTGTTTTATTTTATTTTTTCTTTGCATTTTTCTTATTATTGTGATTCTTTGGCTACTAAAACAATCCAACACTAATTATTAAGAACAAGAAAGTCTCATATAACACTTATTAATTGCCATTTTTATATTACACCAGATATTTTGTGAACGTGGGGTAGAGATTTAGATTCTAGCAGATAGGAACGTGATATCTAATGATGACTGGTATTTGTGACATAAGTAGAAAATCATGTACTAACTTGCAAACGGAATAGATGTTACAATCAAAGGTACATATGTTGATTAAATATGACCAATAGGAAGAAAAACAACATGTGAATACTTCAAGAACACTGCTCCCTCTGTGGCTTGGCGCTGGAGGGTCCTGCTCCCTCTGACTCCTCCCGGAGACGAACCCTTGCCAATAACCCTAGATTCTCTAGATCTGGATTATCGGTCATATTTTGTGGTTTTGCCCCTAATCTGAGCTTTTCTGGAGCTCAGCACGGGTCTATTGTTGTGGATGCTAGTTTTATTTGCAAATCCATTCCTCTGGGTTGCTCTCTCAGTTTGGCATCGTGTTTTCTTGACTTTGCTGTTATTTTGGATTGTGGATCTGAGATCTTGCGATGTTTTGATTTTACTCGTTGTGATTTTTACGATGAGGTTGGAATTCCAGTGGTTTTTTGTTCGGCTGGGGAATTTTTTCCCATTTGTGCTCTGGGATCTGACTCGTATCCCAGGCATATTGTGAGTTTAGACCCTGTCTTGCTTGCCGCTCCGGCGAGGCCTCTGCAACTTCTGGTCGGTCGGAGGAGGGAGGCGTCTGCCACCGTGGCCGGCACGCCAGACTCTTCAGCCACCTCTTATTCTGTGTGGGGATATTCCCAGTTTTGCCCTCCTATTTTAAATTCTCACAGAGAATTGGATGAGGGCCTTCTTGTCATTTCAGGGAGCGATTTTTCGCCTTCCAATTTCCCTCCTCTTCCCGCTGAGTTGGTGGGTCCTGGGGAGTTGTGCTTGGCAGACGAATTGGCTGTTTCAATAGCACTTTCCCCTATTCACGTCGATTCGGTTTTAAATGCAGAGAGAGGGTCTCTGCCTAGGAACGAAAATACCCCTTATATCTCTAACATGTCGCCGAATTTTCTGACATTAGACTCTGCGGCAGATATCTCGCCTGTCAGAGGTGATTTTCTTTCTGATTTTGGGGAAGGCGGATCGCGTTTTGATGTTTTGAAACCCTTTCTTTCCCCTTCTTCCTCTGGCGATACCCTAGACTGTATCCTCAACTCTCTGGGGTGGACTCGAGTGGAGAAGAAGAAAAACCCTGACTCTTCTCTGGTACGTTTTTGTAAGCTTAATAATTGGTGCTTTTTGTGTGGACTGCGTGGACACACAAAACGCAACTGTAGATTCTCAGGGACATGCTATAGATGTAAATCTCATTCTCATTCAGTAGCTATTTGTGATTTCTTCCAAGATCATTGTGTTACATCTTCCATGGCAGGGTTGTCCCCACAGAACCCGATTACCATATACCCTACAAATGCTTCCTGTGATCTTTCCATTTATTACTCCTACTGTGCCATTGTCACAGACCCTTCCTCCCGCCTTACTCTGGAAGTATTGTCTCAACACATTCTCACTAGCTGGCCCCCCCAGATTAAAATCAACATCACTGAGTTCTCACAAGGAAAATTTCTACTGAAATTTCCATCTATTAAAGATAAAAATGATATTCTTAATAGGTTTGGATCTTCCCTCCACTCTCTTTCTGCCACATTTGCTCACTG
>JAMKQA010029397.1:0-13086 GCA_024699735.1 Posidonia australis
GCTACAAAAAGCTTCTATCTTTGCATATGAGTCCAATTACATACATAAATGAATATTATGCTTTTGTAAATGCTTTTCATATTTTCTTAAGTGATTATAAACATTTAATCACATTTCATTTGTTATCATCAAAATATACTTATAGATTTTTTTCAACAGGCGCCACTTGTTGGGAAACGAGGGCCTAACAAACACCAAGGCGAAGCAATCAAGAAAAACAGCAACCAAACAATTACAAGCAGACACAAGAGATTTTTACGTGGAAACCCCCCTCGATGTGAGGAAAGGGAAAAAAACCACGGGACCCTCTCGGTCCAGGCAACCGGCACTCTACTATCAAAGAGATACAAACTGTTCTTCTCAAGTTCTCAAACTTTATGTTAGCACAAGCCACAAATAATCTTCAATAGAGATAATAAGAAGGAAGGAATACAATCCAATGGAATAGATGGGAACCTCCCCCTCGAAACTGGAGCATCGTGCACAGGAAGTTCTTCACGCGCATACATACGGGCACCTCTTCCTCTCCGTCTGTGGAACCACGCGCTGGATCGCGCGTCTCCTCTTCACCAGCGGCGGCATAGCAACAGCAGTAGTTGGATGGACGGACGTCCTTTTCGCGCAACAGCAGCAAACGCAGCAGCGGCAGCTCTCCTCCCGTGCAGCAGCAGTAGCTCTCACGCGCAGTAGCAGCAGCTCTCACCCCGCGCAGTAGCAGCAGACTCTTCCAGGGAAAGAAGAAAACTCGACTGCTGTCTACCTCTTTTTCTCTCTCGTCGTGGCATATATATATGCCTTCTCCGATTTCTTCTCACAGTATGCAATCCTTGATTTCTCGCAGAGTTTACTATTGAAATATTTCTTGCCAAACACAGATAAAACACAGCCCTGATTTTTCGAGATTGAGATTTACTTTCCAATCTCGCCATGGAGGTGGAGGATGGCCCAACAGTTTTCATAACGCAGTAGTGGATGACTTGTAAGTCTATATAATTGTGAAACAAGATAATTAGCATAAAGATGTTTTTAGAAGGAATTTCAAACATTAAAACCTAAAAAGGAAAGGAAAAATGATTGTAAATATCTTTTGATCTGGTAGGTGTAACAGTAGTGCCTCTTCCATCTAAGATTTCTTTCATTTGGCATTTGGCATTTGGCACTAGTATTGAACCGATTGTTGAATTTAACTGAACATTGACAATATTCTTATCATAAACTAAAAGGATCATTGGAAATTATTAGGATGGACTATTAGGTAACTCTTTCTCTTACATTGATGTACACGAAAATCTCTTCTTCTATGTTTAAAAAAAAGGAAGGTAAAACAGAAAGCATAAGCACACTAAACATAGACAAATTCAGATATTCTACCTTTCACTTTTCACTGTGAGATGTATGGAAAATTCCAACATTCCAAAGAAATATGCAGCTATGAACATCCCAAGAAGAAAATATGAATTCGAAGTCCATCAATCTCTTCTTCTTAGCCTCCTTTCTCTTTCTTCACTCATAACTTGAACTTAAGCTATAAATGTGCCAGCATTTGAACCAAACGAGAAAACAGAATTAGTTTAATTGTAGAAGTTGAGACAACTTCTGCTGTATAAATTTGACATAAGTCAAAAACTAAGGCAAGTGAGCTTCTGATCAGAAGTCATATTCTAACGAAAAGCCATAAGCTAGAATCCAAACCAAACACAACCTTAGTATGCAAAGATTAGGTATGTAGCATCAATGTAGAATGCGTTGCATGTTCATCATAGACAACTGCTCAACTTTCCTGATTGCCTCTACACCAGAAAATTTCGGTTAATTTAGTTAGTTATTTAGTTTTTTTTATGGGCTATATCAGCAACAATCTATGTTTGTCATTGGCTACCATTCTATGTATAATTTCTACGAACCTTCACCAAAGTACTTGTCAAGAGGGTGAGTTGCATCAAGCAGTAAGCAAGTTGAGATTATAGCCAATAGTGGTAGAGGTGGAAGAGTTTCTTGAGATGTCACTATACATGGAAATTTAATATCTGACATGATGCAAGTGGTATTTGTAAAACCAACTGCAACTTGACGTATCTGGAGGATTTGTGCCATAATCAAATGTGGGCATCTGTACCGAATACATGTTCCTCATTGGGTCATCGTATCCATCAGCTCCATAGCAATATTAAGGAAGATGACATGGTCTTCATATGCAGTAATTAGGATCTTAACATCTTACACTATAACATTACACATTACCTAGAATTGTGATATAGAAAGGATGGCATTTATGAAAAATACTTGAATTTGCTTACTCATTATTGGTTATAAAGTAGTTATTCCTTAATTCGAGGATAATTTTTTTATATAATAGATTTGGGGATAGTTATCCCATTCGTTAACTGATCTTTACGACAAATTCCTATTCAAACTAATTACTTGGATCAAGGCATTGACATCGACTCCTTTAAGGGGTTCTTTGCCATATCAACAGCTGAAACTTTGCGGAATCATCATAAAATCCTGTAATAGATTGTTGATGAGATAGGATAGGACTACGATGAACAATTATGATAAACGTATGGCTACATTATCCTCACGAATGCAACAAACAGTGAACAGAAAAAGCATGGTTATCCTCACTTCCTCCATTTCTAGATTGTAGTCTGCTTTACTGAATGAGAAAACAACATAGGTTATTCTCTCCACCTATGCTTCACACACTAAAACTCTAATAGATTCCTAGAGGGGAAAGTTCAATTCACAGCTATGCATTTGGTTAAGAGCCATTGTTACGAAACACTGATTTTCTAAAACTTTTAAGAATCAGACAAAACCTAATGCAAGATTAGTATTATAGGATACATGTATTTTCCACTACTGGTGCTATGATTGGATGCGTTGCACCCATCATTAAAAATCCATTCACATGGAGAGGAGGGGAAAAAAACAGAAGCGCTGAAAACAGTGCCCAAAAAGTCACCCCATTTTTCTATTCAAAGGAAAAAACAAAAAACACTTGGCATGGACCACAAGGATATATGTACACTCATTTGATAACGATGAACACGGTGGTGCTGGTAAATAGGAAAATTTTGAGAGCTGGATGATAATGAAGCAATAGCACCAAGTGCTCAACTTGACTGACATAGGAAAAGGAGCGGTTGACTTCACTGTTTGTATGAATCATCCATCTACAGAGGTAGAATGGAAAAGCAAGTTGAGGGTCTGATTATGTGGAAAGTAAAAGATGGAAAATGCCATCACCATCAGCACAATGCAATTAATATGTTGCAGGCAGACACAGACAGATACGAGAGACAGAGAGTCAGGATCTGTTGATCACGAGTTCTTGTTTATCGACTAACTTATAATTCTTCTCGGGTTATGTTGAGCTGAATATGATGGTAACAGAGACAATTGATTTCTGAAGTTTATCCATGATGAAAAGAGATAATAATTAGTGAATTCCATGCAACAAACGACTTGAGAAGCATTTGTTTGGACATGTGAAATATGTTGGAAATCGACAATTACATCATATCTCATCCTAAGATGGTACTTCAAGTACAGAGGTACAAAACATAAAGATTTCAAAGAAACACCAAGAAGAAAAGACATCTGAAGCAAACGGTGGGGAACCCTCCACCATCCTTCTTCCTCCTAATTTCAAGAAGTGAGATTTTGTGAAGTATGCAGGTATATCGAACAACCGACCGTAACGTCTTCGTATCGTCTAAACATTGTGCAGATACATGGCATGTGAAGAATATGAAGTTGTCTTATCAAAAAAAAGTGGAGGTTTACGGTCAACGGTGGTAAAAGTCGAAGACTTTCTTGCACATGGGAAGTCAATGTTTGACGTGGCACAAGTGGTATATGTAAAACAAAATGCACAAGATTCCAACTGCAAGTTGACATATCTGGAAGATTTGTGCCAGACCCTACTGCAAGATTTGTGCCAGACCCTACTGCAAGATTTGAATGTGGGCTGTGCCACCCATTCCTGACCAAGTCACCACATCCAGTAGCTGCACTGCTATCGCGAGGAGGGTGACATGTCTTCCACTTGTAGTGAGTGGAACCTTGATTAAGGGTCAAATTTTGGGTCCACTGTAATATTTATCTATCATTTCTTAATCGATAATGAGTCAGGTAAATATCAATTTTAAAAATTCCTGACAACTACCTTATTCACTATCCTTTAAGGTAACTAGTGGAGGATAAGTTTGGCACGTGAAACAAGTGCGTTTTTATTATTATTTAATCTAGACTTGTATCTTGGACTTTTCATGGACTGAATTGAGTCTAAGAAAATCATTTTATTGAATCCTAATAGCATTTCAAGATTTCTTTCATTCTTTACAATAATTACATCAATCTCTTCTTCGTCAATATTGTTTTTGCTAGGACTTAATCTTGTAAATGTTCAAACATCATAAGAGTTGATAATATAGTAATAAAAAATAATACTAGATGATTACAATTGTAAAATATTAGATAATAACCATATCAATTACAATAGTACATAAATGTGAAAAGTACAATAAAAACATTACCATACTACCAATAAAAAAGTGTAACGAGTGAGAATCCAAAGTACATGCTGATGTAAAAAATCTAGAATAGGAATTAATATTAGGGTTGAATAATTCCTAGAATAAATCTAGAATAGGAATTAATATTAGAGTTGACTGTGTAAAAATCAAAATGACTAGGAATACCAATTCCTATTTTGGTTTACTTATTCTAGAACAATTATTCCATAGTAGAGGTGAAATAAAGTTATTCCATAGTATGTAATATATTTATTTTTTGCATAAAAATAATTCACATTTAGTATGATGTATACATGTTTCAAATTATATATATTTTTTGATAATCAAATTGATTACTATTAATCAACATATTTTTCACTCATCTCAACATTTATTCTGATACTTATTTTACTTTTCAACAGAATTAGAAATTTTCTCTATACACACTTATTCACCTCTAAAAAAATTATTTTTAAACAAAATAACAATACTATTTGAATACTAACATTGTTTTCCATTTATTCCTATTTTTCTTATTCTATATCCAAAAGATTTAATAATGTGATTAAACCTATCAATTTTTGATACGACACAAGTTATAATTGTATTTGGATTTAACCTTATTGTGTTTTGCATACATAGGATCGACACGATTATTAAATGGATTGTTTTCATATTGAAGGTGAAAATCCTGATAAGTATGCGATAGATGCACGCTACCTAATTGTGTATGTAGTACATGACTACCCATTTAGTATACGTCAAGAACACATTATTATACTAGTAATTATTTAACATTATTTTAATAGATTTAACCTTGTTACACTAGTAATTATTTAATATTACTACACTAATCATAATTATTGTTTTAGGATTATTTAACGTTATTATACTAAACGAGTACAAAACGTATAAATTCGTACTAAATATGTACAAAACATATAGACATGTATAAATGGATAATCATGTAATAAACTTATACTCATGTCGTTCAAACCGTTATTATGTTAGAACGACACAATGCACCTCTACATGTACTTACAGATCGTGTCATGTATACATGATAATAGTCAATTTGTATTTGAATTTAGTATTAAATATTAAATAATTAAATATATCATATTTAAATTTAACATATAAACAAGACCTAGTCGACAGGTGATCAGGACATCTCCAGACTCAAGTACTCAACGTTAAGTGTGGGGTCTAGTTCTGCATGTGACCAGAAATAGCATGGTTATCCTCCCACCCCCCTTCGTTTCTAGTTATCAGTCTACGATTATTATTTTTTTGCAAACGGTAAAATATCAGTCTGTGATTGGCTTCTTACAATTTTTAAGATCTGAAACTTCGGATGCCTAACCTTTCCTGTTTGTTTCAAGGACATCCAATTTGCAATTCAAAGACGCGCACGCGCACGCGCACGCACACGCTTACTCTCTCTCTCTCTCTCTCTCTCTGCAAAGTTTGAAAACTTCGGCTATAAAATACCATCACCAATTCAACTTCCTCTCCAACTCCAGTGCAAGAGCACTGTCCAAGTTTTGCTTCCACTTTTACCTTTCAGCAATACCAGCAGCCTCTTTTCTTCAACCTTCACTTTATTATTCATTCTTCAATCTTCATCATCTTATTCAGATTCTGTCTCACCTCCTCCTCAACTATTTCTCCCAACAAGTTCCTGCATCTTTCTGTGAGAAACAAACTGGTACGAACAATGAGTCTCAAATGGATCTTCTTCAGCCTGATATTATTTATTGCTTCTGCAAGTGCTGGGAACACAGATGCTGCTGTCATATCAGATCTTCCTTCTCTGGAAACTGAAAACTGGCCGCAAACGAGTAATTTGCTGGCTCATCACCACCACCACAGACATTGTCCTCGTTACCACCACTACCACCACCACCACCACCACCACTACCACCACCACCACCACCGACATCATCATCATCATCATCATAAACATCACCACCACCACCACAGACACCAACTTTACAGACATCACCGTCACAGACACTATGAGACATGCAACAAGTCGCCAAAGATTTGCCGTGCTGAAGGAAGCCCAGGGCAGAGCTGCTGCCGGAACCAATGCGTTGATTTGATGAGCAACAGCCTCAACTGTGGCCGCTGTGGGAACAGATGCAGCTTTGGACAGACATGCTGTGGGGGCAAGTGCACGGGGGTGATGAACGATAATTGGAACTGTGGAGGCTGCAACAACAAGTGCGGTAACGGTAGCTACTGCAAGCTTGCAATGTGTGGCTATGCCTAGCACTGCCAGTGGAGATGTCATTCTTTGTGCCTCGGCCCCTGATATTTCTGACCTCAGCCACTATACTTTCCCTGCCAATTTTGTTTTCTTTGTCTGAACAAAATCAAACATGTATTCAAAGAGATTATAAGAAAAATGTGTACAAACTATAACGTGCATTCTATTCCTTGCCAACCTATACATGTACATCAATTCCTTGCGTACATCCCTCTCAAAACCAAAAAGAGATGTCAAATTTGAGTAACAGATGGATATCGGTCAGCTCTTCATAACCTCCACATACCATGGTACAGATGAACTGTACCAGCTAATATCATATGCATGCTTAATGTGATATGACCTCCTCAAGTTATTATCTCACGAGCAAACATTAAATTCTAAGTGATATATTCATGGAGACAAAATTTATTCTGTCAAGGAGGCAAATAAATTAGTATTCCTTGGCTCTCCGACGCAACTCATTCAGCTCCCTCTCGATTTCTGTGTCTCGATAAGGAAATGGAGTATTAGAGCTGCTTGCTGTTGTTCTACCAGCAGGTAACTCTCCTTTCTGCCAAGATGGATAGAAAAGAAACCAAAAGGAGAGCATCAGAGAGGATCAAAAGATCATATGTTGTACTTCTGCAATCAATGACAGTGAAACAACTGAAGGTTCAAATTACGAGGTTGGTAAATTTCTAAAATAAAATATAGGCTACTGTAAATCTGGAAAATAACTACTAATTGATATCCAGAGGAAATGTGAAGATGTACTAATGTGAAGTACTCGTTCACATCCATGGGAAGGCAATAATTCATGAAAAAGCAGGGCAATAAAATGATGACTAATGGGTGACATAAATCAGTGAAACCTCAAAGGCACATGTTTTAGAAATTGATGGTAATACAAAGGTTAAGATTATAAATTGGACGTATATGCCATTAGCAGTGATAAATTTCACTGTTTTATTGATTTACATCAGGGCCTTTAAGAAATATAAAAAGTCAATTAATTATCAGAATTTTTTTGGGACCATAAAACATTGTCAAAACAGTGATATCCAGATTCCATACGAAAAGAAAAATGTATGAGGTTCCTCTGTTTTTATCTTGTGCATGATTACTGAAGGATGCTAATCACACACATTGGCATACCAAGAATTCAACAAGTTATGGAAGAAAATTAGTAATAATATGAACAGTAGTGATGTACTATATGCAACTTAACAATAAGCTATTACTAGGTTTGCCGATCTAAGAAAGAAGATTTTACCAATGAACTGCCAGACAACTCTTTTTTTAAGTTTGCAAGATCATCATCAACTGATGAACTCTCTAGCATAGCAAACTGCAAAACACAATGATTTTAGATCGATGGTATTAAAGATAAGGATAGGATAGTGGTTGGGGGTTGCTCTGTAGCAAGACAATACCTTTCCTTCAAGATCATCAGTGGTTAGCTGATTAAGGGCCTCTGATTGGGATTCCATAGCCATAACTATCGAGAAAGAATTAAATTGATTGTAAGAACAATTAAATACATACGTCATGTGCCACTTACAGAAATTATCTTAAGTAGGTGGAAAAAATTTCTGAAGACTCAATAAACTATAAGGCTCTATGAGAAGTTAAGAACCTTTGTGATTAGACAAATATAAGTGGTATCTAAGAAATTTAAACACTATTTCCATCTTAACATCTGAAATAGCAGTACTTTAGAAGTTTAGGTATGATTTCCTATTTACCATAAAATTTAATTCTTGATGCGCCATCATAAGCCATGGTCAATTATAATTTCCCTTAAAATTCAAAATATTTTTCATCTGAAATGAAAAATAGAAACAACACTAATATTGATTGCATGAAAATAGGATGAAAAAAAACTACCCTTTTCCTCCATTTTCTCAAAGGCTGAAAGAGCACTGCTTGTGTTGACATTTCCCAACATTTCAGTCACTTTAGTAGCAGTCCTAAGTCACATCAAATAAATTTTTATTGTTGGTCAAACAAGCATAAACCCCAAAAACAGATTGGTCAAAATAATCGAATATATAGGATCAGGAACAAACTTTGCAGATTGTGCACGAGCCTTCAATGTATCTTTCTTTGACCTTGCCTCTTGTATCTTGCTCTCCAAAAGCTACAGTACAAGTGCAGCAATTATGGCCATCAGTCCACAAGTAAATGTCAATCCAAGCCCAATAAAAAGAAAATATTGCATAAAGCATATAAAAAGAAGAAAAGTACCAGACTAGTGCAATGTTATGCAATTACCTTCAAAGTAAAGCATATACCTAATCCTAAGTGGAAAAGTACAAATGTGCAACTGCCACAAAACAATGAGCAAGATCGCAAAAAAGGGAGAATGCAAACCATGGCTTATATCTTGTCAATTAGCTAAAAAGCCTGAACTAACCCGAGTATTGGAGACAAGATTGTCAACCACACCCTTCTGCTGGTCAAGCTGACCTTTTAAAGAGCTTGCATTATCCTAAAACAAAACAATGACATAATTAGGTCCTGGTAAATAACAATGAGATAAATCATAAATAGTGAAATATATTCTCATTGTATCATCATTTTAGATCAAACATATGGAAAATAACTATTTGTTTTTTATGCTTGAGTGCCAGATGTGTACCTTATTAGAGATATGAGAAGTTCAAAATAAAAAGATTTTTTTTAAAATAAGCATAAATACATAGGCAAACGACACCTTTATGTTTAATTAACCAACACTATTGGAATTAGAGCAACATTTACAGCAGATCAGTACAAGATAAAACCATCATAATGGTCAACCATTGAACTAATTGCTGTATGAGTTCAGTATCAAACCACCACTAAAATGATTGTAGCTTCTAAGAAATTCAAAAGATTTAGATGTAGCAGTCCTATGTTGACTCATTGTTGAATAAAAGACATGCAAATACCATATTTGGTTTGCAAAACTATAACAAAAATCATACAATTCCACCAAATTCTAATTCCAACTGGACTTCAATATTTCCATTATTCATGCTCAAGTTTGTATGTAAAAGCCTAAACATGTTATCTAAGTGTTTACTTATACCTGAGCATATTCTTAAATGGGTTTGAGATTTGGACTTGAACTTGCATATAAAGAATCCAGATAAATGCTTTGTCTTAGAGATGTGAGATATCCAGAAAAGACATACAGTCCAAAACGTGAAAGTGACAACCCATTAAAAAAAGAACAGCAATTCCACCAAATATTGGACTGATTTTTTTCATAAAAACATTATAAACTTAAGGCAAGAAAAAGAACCAGGTTCTCCGGTCGAGAATAAGTTCATTGTGAGACTAACAATTCTATATGAAGGAACAAATCATGACTAACGTCTTCTATTCTAGCAAACAAGTGTCGAATTTAAGTATCAATAATTATGCCAGAAAAGGTATATTGTTTCCAGGCAAGGGATTTAACAAAATTTCATCCTTAAGGAATAAATCTGAAGAAAAGATAAACAATAATCTGGTCTGTGAAAAGACTTACACCATAAGATTTACGCCTTTTGAGTGCTTCACGGGCAAGGTCCTCATCTCCTTTTGCAAGAGCAAGTTGTGCTCTACGATACCTAAAGAACACCAAATTAACATATAATATCTGCATGCACTAACATAGATAGGTAGCAAAAGTTTGTGTTTAAGTATAGTTTACCAGTCATCAGAAGCTTGTTGAGCAGCTTTATATTTACTCTCCAATCTTTTCTGAGATGCTAAAACCTACAATATAAAAGGACCAGTTTAGCCAAATGCAAACAAGTAAAACATAAATCATAGTACAGTTTATGTATACCATGTTTTAGTCATTACATAATTAAACTTGAGAAATACATAATTTCTTTGCAAATTGTGCTAACGCCAAACCTAGGGAATGATATTACAGTAACTGGAAATGTTCAAGCCAGTTTACACATTCAGGGCTTTATAATATTTAAAACCATTTCCAAAGTATATCAAGACTTTCCTTTTCCTCCCATATACCAGTACAAAAAAATGTTGACTTGTGGCTAAATTGTCCCAATGAGAATATCCACAAGAAGATGTTTTCCATAGAAACTGGACTGGCATTTAGCCTTAATTTCTGCTTCCTCTTAAAAACCAGCTCATCAGTGCAATATGGAGAATCTTGGCTTCCAATGATGAGAATTGGTTGATGGATTGCATTGAGCAAAACTCCAGCTATGGTTATGCCAAATGAGATAGTGCAATATTGAAAAGTGCATTATTGTTCCTTGATAGATAAAAGGTTTCACATATGACAAATGATTCCCATGACTCCAGGTGTGGATATGCATTCTAACATTGACACAGACCAATATGGTATATTATACATGCCTGACTCTACATTTTTGGGTAGAAGAACAATCCCAGAGTCACACAGCTGCAGCAGTATTCAGTACTCAGATCAAGGGACAAAGTAACATCTGGGGACTTTTATGATGATGGAAATGAAAGCACATATAAGTACACAAGAGCACCTGCGCTGTGGCCTGTCGCATCTTTGTTAAGTCATCATTCATTTCCAGTACAGCTTGATCCAAGATCTTCTCTGGATCTTCAAAAGAACTTACAATTGCATTCGCATATGACTATACTCATAAAAGCAATTAAACATCAAAGGTTAATGAATAACAATAGATATGGAAAACTGCAAGCCGAACGGTATTGAAGAATGTAAGCAAAGAATGACAAAAAGGCATAGTTGCTGAAATTCCTAGTTCACTAAAGAAACTCACTTTGATTAATCTACCGAGACGGTCAAAAAGGTTCATCTGGGCTCCAAGGGCACCTCCACCATATCCAGAACATCTCAATCTATTGGAATTTGATGTTTCTGTTTCATTGGTTTTACATTTCATGAAAAAAATGATGAAAAAATATCAGAATTTTGTATCAAAGTTAACATAAATAATATGCATATAGTGCTTATATGCGAACAAAAATAATGCAGCTATCTGTTTAAGTTGCAAATGTCAATTCACAATTGAGAGGCTTATATCACAAGCAAATTGTATGTGACCGCACAAAGAGGCACAAGTTTGGTAAAGTAACCAGGACTGACCTGCAGCACATGATAAACTTAAAGCTGAAGTCGGGGCAGAGAATTACAGCTGATATGGTACAGTACATTCAATAAGAAGGAAACATATTTCCCAATTATATATGTTTAAACTATGAATTTAGAGACAGAGAGATGTGTATTGTTGCTTAATTTAACATATCCTAGAGTTTCAAATTGAAAATCGAAGTTTGTAGTAGACTGTACTGTTTTATCATGTTGCTACTAATACTTCCACCGATGTTATTTTCCAAGGAGATTATCAAACCGCATGTAGAAGATTTTTTATATAAATCAACAAGCGTTCCTAACTACCTAGTACCTATCACAGAAAAGGTAAAAATCCCACCATCCATGCACATCACCACTTAACACTTCGTACAAGTTCAAGCTCATTTTTCCCTCTGAGATTAAAAAAAACATTAACAACACCTAGACTACTAGCACAACTGTGTTGAACATGCCATAGTATAGCCAGACTAAGACGGCAATGACACATTTCACTTCTACATCAAATGTACTCTGACTCACAATACTAATGCTCGTAATCCACTCAAGCCTCATCACTGGAAAATATTTAGGTTGTGCCCATGCCTCCTCTAGGCTCTAACCGAGCACTAGGACTACTTGGGAGCTGTTAGTGTAGCATCCATTAGCTTCTAGATTAGAACAGAGATCACTGATGATCATTGCTGACATTAATTGTAGGGCAAAGTACACGCATTGCTTCCTTAATATCTCTCTCCCTAAACAACCTTAGAAGCATAAACACTGATGAAAACTCAAATCCTCTAGTTTTGCCCATCCTGCAGCAAGCATCCAATAACCCACAACCCAGCGATAACCAAATGCCAAAATCCAAAAAAAAAAGGGACTTTTCTTTCTCGAAAAAGAAAAAGGTAACATCTTTAAGCGGAAGCGCATACCATCAACAACCGTCTTCCAATCAGCCCGGCTCCCGGTCCTCGCTCCACCGAACCCCCCCTCGGGAAATCTGACAACACTCAAACCCCGGAACTCTCTCAACCCACCACCTCGCGAGAAGGCAACCACCGACATGATAGCTGCTCGTGGTGTGTAGGAGGTGGAGGCGGCGGCGGCGGCAGTGGAGGGGCGGAGGACAGTGGAGAACTCGACCACGCCGGCGGCGGCCATTGTGGGGAGGAGAAGGAGAGAGAGCAGTGGAGAAGATAGAAGAGGTGGGGCTTGTGGTGGAGGAAAGTGGG
>JAMKQA010029403.1:0-12937 GCA_024699735.1 Posidonia australis
TTCCTTCTTGTAATATCAGAAATAAGAAGATCCTTGTTGCTTTGGAAGGACCAAGGGGGCTTTGGGATGCAAGGGAAAGCTCCAGAATACGAGTATGCGTTGCTGGGTGGAAGGAGGAACTCGTGCAAGAAACTTGCTCAGTGCAGAACTGTATTTCAGATTTCAGCACAGGATTTCTCTCCCTAAAAAAAGGTGCTTCTCAAGGTGGCAAATGGACCTCTATTTATAAGGATCTATGGATGGGGTAACCTATGAAAACGAAGGGCCTTGCAAACGAAAAGCCTTGAATATTCCATGGCACATTCGTTTGCAAGGTAACAGCCTTGGCAGAGGGAAAGCCAGCAGTCGCAGCCTGCGAAGTGGCTGGGCGCCAGCTTGGTGCGCCAGTGATGTGCGCCTACTTGGTGCACGCAGCCAGCTCACAGATTTTGTTAATTAGGTTTTTAACTGGCAAATGGGTTTAGGGTTTGGTTGATCACATCCAAAGCAACATGCGGACACTTATCTCTGGGTCATCTCAAAATCGGGGTGTCTACACTGAGCAATGCCACAAATACCTTTAATAAACTTTAATTCTGGTACCTCATGAACATCCAAAATATAAGTATTATGCTAGTTTACAAACCTTTCAATATCTATACGAGAGAAATCGAAAGAATAATGCTGAGCAAGTTGTACTAACTTTTCTTTATTAAAGGAATCAAATCCATTACTTGGATTGAGACAAGCAACACATAATAACAATTCTGTATTCCTCTCATTGAAATAATCATTTAACTCATTTATCAATAAATCAATCGCAGTATTAAAAATCTCAACTCAAAATCTATGCAAATTTGTCTTCTCTTCTTGACCTCGACATGTTCTTCCTGGTTCTTCATAAATGTCATCTATACATTTGCCTTCAATGTCATGCTTCTTACAAAAGAATATAACTTCATCAAGAAAAGATTCTCATGCACTATCATCACTTATCGTAAATTTAAGTTGCAACTTGGATAGTTTAACTAATTTCATTGCATTCACAATATCTTCTTTTCTTTGTAATGCTTTAGATAACTCACATGTTACTCCTAGGAGATTTTTTTATTAAAAGTAAGAGAAACACAAAATCAAATGTTTGAATAAAATTAACAAAGGTATTAGCTTGTACTCTAGTCTTTGTTACTTCACTATCAACTTTATGGATTTTAAGAACTTCCACCGTAGAAGAGAACATAAGAGATAAATTAACTAAAGTACCATAATGAGATCTCGATCTTATTTCACTAATTCTTTTCATGCGAAGTTCTTGATTTCCTCCACTATCACTTTGAATTTCTCCTGATTCAGTTCTTTCACAACTCTTTCAACTTCTTTTACACGGAGAGTATCACAACTCTTGCAAGATCCTCCAACACAATTCGTTATAATGGAGATCAAATCAAAAAATGAAGCCATTTCTACGTGATTCTTTATAACTGTTACAAGTGTCAATTATAGTTAATGAGCAAAGCAATGAATATAGAAAGCACAAGGATTTTCTTTCATAATCAATATTTTTAATCCATTAAACTCCCCCTTCATATTATTACCACCATCATATCCTTGACCACTCAAACTATGAATGCTCAAATCAAATCTGGAAAAACAAGCTTTCACTTATGCCAACTTAAGAGATAAAGCTAATGTATTATTAACATACACTAAACCAAGGAAAGACTCAATGATCTCTTCTTTCCAGTTTATGTATCGTAATACCACAACCATTTGTTCCTTTATAGATATATCATGAGACTCGTCCATTAGAATAGTAAACAAACCACCAACTGCAATATCTTTCACAATCTCCTCAATAATTTCACTTGCAATAACATTAATAATATCTTTCTGAATTGAAGGTGCTATAAGTTTCAAATTCTCTAAAGCATTTTTCAACACAACTTTCCCAATGTCTTTATTATGATCTACTAAGAATTTTAAAAGCCCAAGAAAGTTTTCTTGATTGACAGATTCATCATGACCTCGAAAAGATAAACCTTCAAGTAAAAGAAACCTTACACAATCTACCGATGCTTGCAAGCGAGCACGATATTCATTTCAAAATTCATCTGATTGTCTAGAAAATGATACTATAATTTATTACCTTTAAGTCTTCAATGCAATACATTTTTGTTTAGCAACATTATAATGGCTATCATATAAACCATGATGGTTAGACAATCTTTTTTGGATTTTTCTAGTATATAAATCATCATGTTACGAAAGCGGGATCAACACCATTTTCAGGAAAGAGATAGTAATACAAACAAAATGCAACATCCTTCTCTACATTATACTCCAATCATTCCTCGTACTCACTAAACTAGGTACTGTTAAAACAACGACGCTTTCCACCAAAGTTCTTGTATGAAAATGCATGACCTTTTGGTTGACATGGAGGTTTACTTAGATATGCACGTGCATGTTTAATTTTGTCATGTTCATTTGCATCATAACTGGCTATCAGTGGTCTCAAACTAGAATCAAAAATCAATTTTCTGGATTAAATTCTAGAGATATTTTCTTCGAACTCGAAGATAATGTCTCATTACTAATAGGTTTGTCTCCAACTGATGATTGTTCAGAAGTTTTTTTTTCCGATCCTTTAATCAAATACCTATCTATTACTATTTGTAAAATATAACTACACATAAATAAAAAAGAGAAAACTAAATAAACAAAAAAAAATTTAAATAAAACACATTACACATATCACTGAATGTGTAAGAATGCATACTTCCTTGCCGTTTGTTGTTTGATGAATATGAATCAATTGCCACAATACTACAACAACACAACTGCTAGAAAAAAAATATAAAAAGATTAAAAACACTACAACATTATGAAATCATACTATATAAATAATGTTAAAAATATGATTATATGTGTAGACACCCA
Organism: Posidonia australis; assembly: GCA_024699735.1. Taxonomy (NCBI): domain Eukaryota; kingdom Viridiplantae; phylum Streptophyta; class Magnoliopsida; order Alismatales; family Posidoniaceae; genus Posidonia; species Posidonia australis. The sequence continues at coordinate 2,920 of JAMKQA010029403.1, forward strand.
ATTTTGCAGTCATTTAGCTGTGGACCTCGTGGATCATGCTCTCGCTGCAATGGACCCAATCTGACCCTTTAAACCCAATAATAAGCCAAAACCTATCCTAAAACCTAAACTAGTAGCCCAAGCCCAAATTCAAACACAATAGGTCCAACCATAAACCTAGAAAACTAAAACATAAACTTAAAAATAAACAAAACTAAAACCAAAGTAAAGTCTAAACCTAAAAATAAACTAAAACCAAAATCAAACGCAAACCTAAAAAATGAAAGCTAAACCTAAAAAGATAAATAACCCAAAAACAAAACCAAACTTGAATCACACCTAACAATTAAATAAAAATAAACCAAAATCCAAACCAAACCTAAAAATAAAAGGCACAAGCCCAAAACAATAAGCCCATACCATAAGCCCAACCTAAACCCTAGGCCCATCCAAACCTATCTCAATTCTTGAAACCAAATCCAACATGACCTCATAACCAAAATCCTAATGCTACTCCTTTAGTCAATCCCCATCACTCATTTAAACTCAAAATACATCTGACGCATCCCATGCAAAGCCCTACCTTATATAAACCTACCCCACATGAGAGAACCCTAGCATTAAAGGCAAAGAGGAGTTTTTGGAGGCACGTAGAGAGAGTTTTGGGAGAAGAAGGAGATTCACATAAAGAGAGAAGAGAGAAAGAAAAACCCTAGCTAGAGAAAAAGGAGAGAGACACCCACGAAACCCTAGCCTCCATGTGATAGAGAGGAAGAAGGAGACATCCATCGCAGTCCTAAGCCATCCTCCACGTCTAGTAGCCGTCGCCATCGCTGGAGGACGTTGAAAATCATCCATCACGTAGATATAGCCTTTTATCCTTGTAGAACTCGTATTTATGCTCGTTATTTTCATGTTTTTAATGTATATCAATGTATATTCGAAGACTTTCTCGCTGTTTTATCTTAGTTTTACATGTTACACATGTTTTCCAATGATGGGTCGCCGTCCACGCAACGCCGTCGGTCTTTGAGTGTGGAAGATGATCCCTCTTCCTCGTTTTCGCATGCATCAGGTCTTCCTCCATGCCCACAGCCTACACGAACCCAACAAATACGAACACCACATCCAAGCCAGTCGCTTTCCACCTATGAACTCGACGCCCATGCCCCATGTCCAAACCACCTTCCTTCAACCCATACCCAACGTAAAATCCCTTCCATGCACGACCCTACATTAGTCCAACAACATTCGCACCAACCCATACCATGACCTGTAGTCCCTAAAAGCCCCAGACCCATGTAAGAGAGAGAGAGAGAGAGAGAGAGAGAGAGGGAGAGAGGCAGTCCAGAGAACCCAACACCATGTGTAACAGTCCACCAAAACCCTAACCAAGTCGTCCAACGAGGGAGAGAGAGATAGAGAGAGAGAAAGGGGAATTGAAAGGGAGAGGAACCAAACCCTAGTCGAAGCCCTAGACACATACTCGTAGGAGAGAGAGAGAGAGAAGATAACAGGTCTGTAACCCTAGGATAGCCTATGCATGCTAGAAGAGGAAGACGACCTCTAGTCATTGTAACGAGAGGCGACAAGATCAGGCACCTATCATACATAAGCAAACCCATAAGCGATGAAATCAGGTGCTTATCATACAGGCGACGGATGGTCCTTGGAATATTTTTCCTGCAGGCTTTGATTTTTATCGTCTGTGTTGGTTTTTTATTTCCAGTAGTAGTGTCCTGGATGAATAAAAATGATGATATTCCTATCCACCATTAGTTGGCTTTTTACCAATTTCTAGGGTTATTTCCTGTCCACCGATAGGATGGAAACTATTTACTTAACAGCAACGTTATAGCTCTTTAGGATTCTCTATCTGGTTTGACTAACTGAGTAGAGCGAACCCAGGCCGGTGGAAGTCACCTACCCATATTCTATCTCGGTTGTGATTATCAGGTCAGGGAACCTAAGGTGTCCTAAGGCCTTGTTTCATACTTCACCTTTCTCCTTAAGTCTGTAACAAACTATAACACTCGTAAAATTCATTTTGTAATTATCTACATTTTAATGAATTTATTCCTGGACGGGTGTGTAGACACTCCGATTTTGCAGTCACTTGGCGGCAGGCTCCTCTAGAAGATGCTCTGGTTGCAACCATCATTCCTAAATCCTAACTCCATAGAACCCTAAGCCCACTTAGGCCTACACAAGCCCACTAGACCCACACTAGGCCCACACAAGCCCACTAGACCCACTCAAGCTCACTAGGCCCACACAAACCCACTAGGCCAACATAAGCACACTCTAAATTAATCCAAGCAAAAACCACTAGGTTAAAACCAAAATAAACAAAATTCACCTAAATCCACATAAAACCTTAATTAATTAAGTAAAATCACTAATTAAAACCAAAAATAAACAAAATTCACCTAAATCCACTTAAAATTCCAATTAATTAAGTAAAATCACAAATTAAAAACCAAATTAACAAAATTCACCTAAAACACTTAAAATCCAAAAATCAAGTGAAAACCCTAGTTAAAATCAAAATCAAGCAAAATCCACTTAAAATCCAAATTAATCAAGTGAAAACCCTAATTAAAATCAAAATCAAGCAAAATCCACTTAAAACATTTAAAATCCAAATTAATCAAGTGAAAACCCTAATTAAAGTCAAAACCAAATAAAACCTATTTTTAAACCACTTTAATCCATTTAATTTCAAAGAAAACCTAAATTAAACTCAAAAAACCCTAAAAAACCCTAAAGTCATTTAATTAAGTTAAAAAATCCTAATTAAAACTCAAAACCTTAATTTAAACTAAAAACTCTAATTAAAATCCAAAACCCTAAAAAACCTCTAAAATAATTAAATCCTGAAAATCCTAATTTGAAACTAATTAATTAAGTCAAAAAAAAACCCTAAAGTGATTAAAATCCAAAAAAAACCCTAAATCATTTAATTAATCCTAAAAAACCCTAACTTAAAATTTCTAAATTAAATTCAAACCTTTAAAACCCTAATTTAAAAACAATTAAACTTCAAAACAACAAAATCAGAATTTAATTAAAATCACCAAAGTAAATTATTAAAAGCAAAAACAAAATTAAAAACTTAAAACAAAATCAAAAACTTAAAACAAAATCAAAAACTCAAAACAAAATCAAAACAAAACCAAAAAAACAAAACCAAAATGCTAAAACCAAGCCAAAACACCAAAAAAAAAAAAACAACAACAACAACAAAAGCCCATAAGTCTGGCCCGTTAAGCCCAACATTATTTCATTTATGCATCAACCAGCAACTTAGGAAACAAAAAAAATTAAAGCTATAGTGTCTTCTTCCTCCCCGCACCATCTCCCCATCTCCCTCATTCCAACGAATGCCCAACCGCCATCGCCCACAATCCTCCTCACCTTTCATCCCTCTTAAAAGGCTAGAGAAACCACCCAGAGGAGGGGGGACTGAACAAAACTGAACTGGAGAGGACAGACGGCGATCGCCGGAGAGAGGAGAGAGCTTGAGAACACCCTCATTCGAGCCCCAGACCATCCAGCCACTACCATCATATCTAGAGCAACCCCTCCATCACCTTTGCAACCCAGGAGCCTCATTAGACCATCACCAGAGCCGTCGGTCCAGAGGAGCGCCACCGTCAGGTATCGCCGGAGGACAGCCAGACTGCCATCCAAGTACTCCTCTTCTTCCTCTGTTTCATTTCAGAGCATGGCTCTTAGAATCCCTTAGGCCTCTGGAAAGCGCCACAACGAAACTAGGCTCCTCGCACGTCGTTGACTCACCCTCCGGCGATGGGTTCACCCTGTTAGCGAGGCTCAAAGCCTCCTGACCACATGCGAGGCCCCCCGCGGGCCACTCCTTCCTTTCCCCCTCTTCTCTCCTCCTCCTTTGGTCTCCCTCCGCTCCAGAGAGAGCCACTAGACCACCGCGTCGTTTGTCGCCGTTGCCGCTACTACCGTCGACGACCCTCCGCCGTGAGGACACCCGAGTACCCCCGACGCTCCAACACCGGTCCTCCTCCTCTGGAAGCATCCCTGCGTCACCACGAAGCCCTCTGTGCCGCTCCTTCTCAGTTTAGAGCATCGCCGCACCCCGACGAAGCTTCTTGTAAAACTGCCGCGCCCCTTCAATTTACTTCTTGTAAAATCAAAGTCAAATATTTCAAGCCTTTCACAGTTAAGCAATCATATCCTTTACCTCCAATTATAAACATATTTCTTCAATAACTTGATGTTAAGAAGGTAGATCTAATGTCTCACCTTTTCAAAAAAGAACCTTCTCGAGAACGTAATGCTAAGGAATTAAATTAAGTATATCTAATTTTAAAGCAGAATCTCCACAAGAACATAATGTATTTATCACTATAAAGGTTTCTTTAGCTTTCACAAAATATGATCATGATGCTCCTCTTATTTTACTTCCCAAGCATGACAATCTTTCTTCTTTTACTATATATCTTGAGCAACTATTATCCATAAATTTAAATCTTGAAAATGACATGAAGGTAAACAATAAGAAAACTAGAGAACTTTGTCACATACTTCAAATCGTTTAATTAGCGACTCCATAAATATTATCCTTGACATTTTACCGCATAATTTCTTTGATCAAAATTTATATCCAACTGAAAATAATTCTATAGAGTTCATTTTGTCATCTGTTCAACATCCAAAACATCTACATGTTGATATTCAAATAAGATTTACATTAAGCAACATAAATTATATGGATGCAAACTTACATCACAAAAATAAAAGATTCTTTACATATCTTGTAATGTTATATTTATGCTCTAAGTAGCTTCCCCAGCCTTGCCCAACCGCTCGGAGTGGACCGCTGCACCTCCACGAAGCTTCCCCAGCTTTGTGTGCACCCCTCCGACCGCCAGACCACCACCAGGAGCTCGCCGGAGAGATCGCCGGTGGCGGAACGCCGGCGATCCTCCGGTGATCTTCGAATGGGTCTTTTTAGGTCCAATTTCTTTAGTTTTTGATTATTACTTTTAAGTCCTCATTCTATTATGTTTAGGTCCTTTTTATTGCATATGGGTCCAGACATTTTCACTTTAATCCCAATAGTTTTAAAATACTTTTTATTTCTTTTATTTTCTCTGTGAATTTTGCATATGGCCCCCTGCATAGTTCATATTTTAATTCTTAACATATTAATGCATGTTTTTATCACATCTGAGTCCCTGGAACATGATTTCATTACATTTAGGTCCAGCATATTTGCATTTGTCCCCTGTGGCTTTTAAAAAAAGGTTTTCTATGTGAAATTTGTATTCTAAACCCTGAAGATTCTAATAATTACACTGATCAACATTAAAATTGAGTTTTTATCACATTTAAGTCTTTAACTTTTGCATTTTGGTCCCTAGAGTTTTTGAAAAGAGGTTCTTTGTACAATTTGCATTTTAAACCTTATAAATATCCATAAATACACTGAGAATGTAAAAAACTTGATTTTTATCACATTTTGGTCTTGAAATTTAGCAAATCAGTCCTTGAACTTAACCAATAATGTTTCTGAACAGGAAGATTTACATCTGAGTCCCTGAAATTTTTTTTTAAATCATTAATGAAAGTTTTTATTACATTTTTAAATCACATTTCTCACATGTTTCATATTAATTGATCACATATACATATAAAATCACCATTTGAATAAGGTTTCCATCAAAAAACCCTGTTTTCAATGTAAATGAACATCTGATTACATATTTTTGTCCGATTTGCACCCTATGTGGGAATTTTGCACAATAAACCCTAGGTTTTCAAGAAATTACAAAAATATATTTTTTACTCATGTTACATCACATAGTCATATTTTCATAAAATTTTACATCCAAGCATCCAGAAAAAAGCTATTTAAACACTTTTTTAACCATGAACTTTCTCTTTCTGTGAATTTTGCAAATTAGACCCTGAGTTTTCAAGAAATCATCTAAGTACAATTCTCACATCCCATTGACACATTGTCCTTTGATCCATCATCTGTACACTAGGATAGAAGTTTCTGAATGACTTTTAAACCAGATTTTCATCTCTTTTGTGAATTTTGCGTTTTAGTCCCTACACTTATCCTTTATTGTTTTTACATTGTTTTATTATTTCATGACCTTTTCTTTCGCATGTTTTCTTATTTCCTGACATTTTTCATACATTTTGGCATTCCTTAGACCAAGCATTGTCTCCATGCATGCATTCATCATATTTGACCATTGAAATGACCAAATTGCCCCTGTGCCATCAATTCATGCACATATGTGTCTATTATTGCACCAAGTCACGCATAACCATTGTCTACACCATTCCTTAGTGAATCTTACCCATTTAGGTACATTTCCATGAATTTTTGCACTGTTTCGCTGTATTTTGCACTTTAGTCCCTCCTTTTTGGATAAGTCTGCATTTCATGCATTCTTCCGTGGTTTTTCTCCTGTCTGTTTTCAAGTTCCTTCATCTGATATTCGATTTGACTATCTTTATTCCATGTTTTCATATTTTTCTAATTTGTTTTAGATTTCATCGCCCGAGGGCGTACAGTAACAGGCCTGAGGGTCGACATTTAACCCTATCACGGATTATTTTCCCCCTTTTTGATTTTCACGACTTTTTCCATGATTCCGAGAACCTGGGTTGACTTGACTTTTTATCCTTTTGACATTAACATGGTTTTCGGAGGCGTTCTTTACAAAAACATCGTCATTTCATGTGATTTTCTACGATTTTGTCAATTCATGTGGATTTCTCCGTAATTTTTGCTCATCGTCTTTCACATCCATCTAGTATTGTCTTGGCACTCACATCAGCATGATTAGAACACAATCTAGGCATAACAAACACTCATTCAGCCTCTAGCAAGCGAATTAGAATAGAAAGACCGAGTTTCTCGGGCGTACGGGGGTGCCTAACACCTTCCCCATGCGTAATAGGAATCCTTACCCATTCTCTGGTTAGTAGACATCTGGCCTTCATGTTGGCATCTCATTCATTCACTTTTAGTGAATCGTTTATGGTTTTCCTCATCTTTCCATTAAAAGACTAGGTGGCGACTCCATTTTTCTTCCCTCTCGTCCCGTTTCGCGCCCTCGCCATCTTGGCATGGTTGTGGCCTTCCTCCCCCTCTGCGCGACCCCCGCGCCGGATAGGCCCCCAGGCCGTGGGCACGGTCACAGGGTGTTATTATTCCGAGGCCCGTTGTGTGGATTTGTGTTTTAGACTTAGGTCTCTTGGGCTGACTTCTATTTACGTGTCCCTCTGCGTGGTTTGGCACTGTGCATTATGACACTATGCTTGTAGCCCCGATGTGGGTCCGTGTGGGGCCCACGTTATGGGCCAGTTGGTGGGAGAGTTTGGTGTGGTTGTTAGCTCGTGTGGGAGGCCAGCATTATGCATGCATGCATGCAACTACCACTTTAGGTGCATATTTATATGCGTGGCCGACGACTCTTCCTCCGCAACTCTCCTCTCCTTTTCCATGCGTTCTCCCACTGTCTCGAGCATGCCACCTCCCTTCCTCTTCCTCCTCCTTCCCGTCTCTCTCTCACTCTCCCTCCCCAGTTTCTCCTCCCCGCATCATCCTCTCTGTTTAGCGTGCTCAAGGGACGACGGAGGCGTGCGGTGGTGTGTGGTGGTGTGCGGAGCTCCAGAGTGGCATCCCTGAGGTCATGGAGTGGCCGTGGACTCGTAGCGTCGCCAGAGTTGGCCGGAGACCGGAGTTGGGTCATCGAAGCGTGCATTGTAGGTACGCATCTCCAATCCTTGAATAGAGAGCATGAAATTGATAGAAATTGAAAGGATTGCATAGAATGTAGGTAAATTTACATTCCTAAAATTTATTATGAATTTATTAGAATTTATGGTGGATTTATGAACATTTATGCCCGTGGTTGAGATTTAGGTCATTTTGATCCTTATGCCTTTGCGATTTTATATCTTGATGCATGGTAGATGGATTTTGGTTTTGTTTGTTAGATTTTGGAGTAGACTCGAGGGTATACATCATATGTTTTATGTGAGATTTTTGGTGTTGGTTTTGGGGATCCGATCGTCGGTCCTATTTGGACGATTTTGAGTAGTAGGTTTTGGATCGTTTTTTTTTTGTTTTCCGTAGAATTCTGCATATCGAACCATTTCGGTATGCCGTTTTTCTATCAATTTCGTGACCGAATCAGTGGATTTCAATCAACCGAATCATTTTCGGTACACCGATTTTAACCTGAGTGTTGACTGTTGACCTGATTCGGTCGATCGACCCAAATTGGTCTATTAAACCAGGGATTTTCGGCATAACGAATCTCATTTTCGGCATGCCAAATCAGGGCCCAAATGCTTTTATAAATGTGATTTCCAGGGATTTTCTGGATTGGCTTGTTTTGTCCTCTTGAGATGGGATTGCGGGCCATCAGTGGTGATCCCTTGGGATACCTGATGCACCGTTTTGTCGAGGTTTTGGAGGAATTTTCAAAGATAAGAAAATGGTTTGAAAATGATTTCAAAGAGATGAGTTGGCAGATTTGGAAAATGGTTTTCCTAGTTTTCTATGTGCGGGCCGAGACAATGTGGAACCGTGTCGTCGAGACCAGGAAATGTGACGACATTCTATGATCGAGGTCGGGGGGCAGAGATACCTAAGGCTGAGGGGCATCGAGTCTTGGAGGTATGAGACTCCTTAACTGTCGTTTGGAGGTTAGGGTTGTAGTCTGCGGGATGAAGTGTCTTGTGTAGGGGTGCAAACGGATCGGATACGGTACGGATATGGGTGTTATCATATCCGTATCTGTTTTCGAAATACGGATACAGATACGAATACGAATATCATACGGATAGGAAAATTACATATCCATATCCTCAAAAAACGGATACGGATACGGATACGGAACGGATAAAAACAACTCGGATACGGATAAAAACGGATATGAGAAGATAATCAAATAAGTCACTACATAAGAGAAATTATATGTACACTATATATATGTGTAAGTGAAAGGATTACTTTGTGCAAGTGAACTCATGATACCTAACAATTTTATGTATAAAAATAAGTCACAACATAAGAGAAATTATATGTAAGAAATTCACAAAGTCACAACATACAAACAATTATATGTGTAACAAATAAGAGAAAATGGGAAAAAGACAACATCTAAATTACTACACTACCCACTATATTATAATGAATTACTACCTTTATCAGAAAAAACAAAAAAGACAACATTTGAGATTCCTTTTAGTGCTAGTTATCTGATTAGAGGACAAATGAACTTATGGAAAAAAAAACAACATATGAACTTGAGCATCTGAGCTTATGGGAAAAAACAGAAAAAAAACATCATCCAAGCTTATTAATCGACAAGATATCATGACATCCTTAGTTCCTTACCAATTTACAATTTAAGCATATGTATTTTCAGTATTTCAGACATGATAATTACAGATTTAAGGTTTAATTTCAGACATGATAATCAACAAGATAATTTCAGACATGATATCATGTCATCGTTAGCTCCTTACATATTTATATATAGAAGAAATATTTTCATATTTAGTTCCGTACATATCCTTAGTCCCAACTCCCAACTATATTTATATCATACATAACAATTATATGTGCATGATAATCATTGTAGAACCGAAGAAGAAGAGGGGTTTTTGCAAGAACCCGAAACCTTTAAATAGACTTTTATTATTTAATAGAGAACAATGATGCAAAATGCAATTGAAATATCTGTTCCAATTAACTAGACAAGTATTTTCCATCTGTAGACACTCCGATTTTGAAGTCACTTGGCAGCAGGCTCCTTCGGTTGATGCTCTGGATGCAACCACCAAAATCCTAGCCCACTTAGGCCCGCACAAGTCCACACAAGCCCATTAGGCCCACACAAGCCCATTAGGCCCGCGCAAGCCCATTAAGCCCAATTAGACCCACACTGGCCCACTCTGACCCAATTACACTTAAAACTAAACAAATTAAATTAAATCCACTTAAAAGCTAATTAATCAAACAAATAAT
>JAMKQA010029433.1:0-11124 GCA_024699735.1 Posidonia australis
CAAGGATGTGTAGCGAAATACACACAGGAAGCTGAATATGTTGCCTGTAGTGCAGCTGCATCACACGCAGTTTGGATCAGGAGATTTATAAATGATTTAAATCTCAATTTGATAAATGGTCCAATGGAGATGTATTGTGATAACCAAGTGGCAATTAGTCTTATAAATAGTGGTGCAAATAATTTAAGAAGATAACATATTAACTTACACTATCACTATATTCGTGATATAGTGAAGGAAGCAGAAATAAAATTGAGTTATATTCCTACGGAAGATATGATTGCTGATGCTTTCCAGCGGAAAGATTCATTAAGTTCGTGAACTTAATGGGATTAAGGAACATTTCCATGGATGATGGAAAAGAAGAACATTCTCATGAATAGTAGGAGTGGAAAATTAAAATTTAAATTGTAAACTTCACGAATAGTAGAAGTGGAAATATAACATCTCTGTGCATGGTCTTCATGACCAAGTAGGAGATGTGAGTAATGGTCATTGAAGACCATTTCAAACGAAGGGTGAAACGGACGTCCGTTTCACCCATTCATGGTTGGATTAACTTCGACAGTTACCAACATTTATTGTTGGAATTGAAACGACAGAAGGGGAGTCGTTGGAGGAAGGGCGGAGGGTGGTCAAAGATTTTCTCCTATAAATAGAGGAGAAGACTGTAAGGGAAAAACACAAAGTGAAAACTTAACGTGAATCTTTCTCCTACTTGACCATCGCCGGAGCCTGGATTTTGCGATCCCTGTTTTTCCTACAGGGACACCTGTCCAGTGAGTGGGATGTCCCTCCCACCAGGACTCGCGGCGAGCTGCTCCGGAGGAGTCAACGCTCGGGGCGACGGAGGCGGAGGTTGGGGGCTGTTGCGGTGTTGCAAGGGTTGTTTGTGTGAGGTGGGGTGGTGGCTGGATTGTGCGGTGCGGTGGATGTGGTGTTGGGTGGCCAGGGAAGAGGGAGTGACGGTCGGAGAGGGAGAAAGAAAGGTGCTGCGGGGTTGGCGCGCACTCGGCAATGCACAGAAGGCAAGACGAGTCCGAGGAGCGCCGGAGAGGATGCTGCTGCTGTTGGTAGGTGCTCGGGAGTGGGGGAAAGGCCGTGTGTTCACTCTTCCACCCGGATCGGTGATAGGTTGCCGTGCTGGCTGCTGGGTGCTCGGTGGGAGGCTTGGGTGGTGATGGTGCGGTGGCCGGAGTGGCAAGGCAGTGGCTCGACCAGGGAGGCAATGCGGAGAGCTTGGTCATGCAGGGAGGCTCAGGAGAGCTGTGCAAGAGCTGGCTGTGGTGCGACGCTACGCCCCAGAGGCGTGTGTGTCCGCCGGCCCGGAGGAGGTCTGCACGCTTGAAGGAGAAATGGTCGTTCCTCCATGGGTTTTTTGCTCTGCCCCCCAGAGGCGTCTGCGCTGGCAACATTCGCCTGGACATCCGCCTGGTCTACCAGCCTGTATTATCAACCTGGATTCCTCACCTGGGCCAATTCAGTGCCTCCGCCAAGGTTTGGACTGGATTCTAAGGCTTCGGGCTGTTAATGGGCTGGCTAGGGTTTAAGATTAGTAAAGGATTTTGGATTGATTTAAGATGTGAAAGGGAGTTAGGAGTTGAGGAGTGCCTCGTCGTCGTTGAGTGAGTTCTGCTAGAGAATCTGTCAAATTAGATGTCTACACTTTTATAGACTCTCAAAAGTGAAATTTATACAGTACTTATCGTCAAGTTGTTGTACAAACAATGGAATAGACTTGCAATCAAGTTATGTTGTGTATGAATATTAGAGTATAGATCGTCTTATATATGAATAAGAACAAACAAAAAGGTCTCCCTCTTGACCTCTCCAAATTCTTACTAATTAAAGATTATTCCAATGGCCTTTCCAACCCAAATACCCACGTTTTTCCTCCATGACAATTTACTGTAGTCAAACTTCTTCTCGTAACTCTGGAAGGAACGGAAGAAGCTACATGGCACCATTTTCCTCTCCTATAATGGAATCTCCTTTTTTGCTAACAAAATTGCCTTCTTCATCAAGTATTATGAGTGAAAGATGTTGGGACATCTCAAATCTCATTTTGCTATCAAAGTTATCATCTTCTTCATCATCCACTAATAGTCAGCTCACCCAAGTGAACTACAATATGCTTTTTGGAAGACTTCTTTTGAAGTTTTTATATTTAGTATTTCATGATCCATCTATTCTATAATGTATATCTTTCTGTTCTCCTTTCTTGCAGTGAATTTTGTCCTGAACTTGTTCTCTTCTCATTACTACTGTCATGGGGAAGGAAAGGAACTCCAGTTTGTTTTACACTTGATGAGTGAAGAACGTGAAAAATAATACACAATTGCCTAACACCCGCATGACTTTATCTGCATAAATGGTGCTCGTTGGCTTGGCTACATAAACAGAAGAATGTTTTGCCAATCAACCATTCGTCAGTTCCACTACTTGTTCTGTGTTGGGATTGTAAATTCCAGTAATAACTTGGTATACTTGACTGGATCATATTTTATCATTCTCGTTTTCCCAACATTAGTTGAACATCTTATCGTGCTTTGAAAAACTCACTGACACGTTGCTAGAATTAGGATTTTCCTACAAGTAATATTGGGAAGTAAGGATATCAGTGAATTGTAGCTGGGATGATTCTACTTTTTATCCCAAAGTCAGGGAAGCCTTTTTTTTTTTAACCCCTTTTGACAAATAAAAATCTAAATACTCGGGATAATACTACATGGCCAAAAAATGTCGGAATTCAACACTTGGTGGAAGCTATTCCCTGAGTTCCATGCATGCTGCTTAGTGTTTGTCGGAATTCGCTTCTCCAATCAAACATTTGCTTTGGACGGACATAGACGAGAAAGATAACACTTTCAAAAAAAGAAACAAAGAAAGAACGAAAGAATAGAAAGAGAAAGACAGTGGGGATAGAGAGACTGAAGTTTTTGTTCATGGAGAGTGGTGGGAATGGGGAGGAGGATGTGATGGTGTTGAGGAGGAAGGAGTTGATAATGACAGAGGTGAAGAAGCAGCTCTGTTTGGCATTGCCATTGTTATCTGTCAACCTTTTGCTCTTCAGCCTCCAAGTTATATCAGTTATGTTTGTGGGTCATCTCGGGGAGCTCGCCCTCTCTGGTGCTTCCATGGCTACATCCTTCGCTGGGGTCACTGGGTTCAGCTTGTTGGTATAGTCTTCTACCTTTCTCCACTTCTAGTCTGCGGATTGTACGTTTTTTCTTCACTGATGTGAAGATATATATGTTTCCAACGCAGTGTTACAAGAATGCATGTGTCCTAGATTTCTCTCTCCTTTTATGTTCTTTTTTTGCTCCTTGATTATGTTTGTTTTTTGATGGAGTCGTTGATAATTATGTCATGAGATAGTTGGCTTCAATGCTGGGTTGTGGCAGTTTTACCACAGCCTGTATTAGATATGAGTGTCCTCATAATATGTCGCTTCTATGAAGTTTACTAGTAATCAGACGTGTTTGATTCACAATCGGATATTACACTGCATGTCTCTTGGTCCTAGTTTGATGAAAGGAAAATATCCTCTAGGAACCTTAGATTAATTTAAATTTTCATCGTCTGATCTTATATTTTCCATCATCCACGGGAGTGTAGACTACTAAAAGAATTCGAGGTGAAATAAAAAAAACTGAAAGATCTGTGGTTTTTCATTTTTTTTAAAAGAAATGTCTTCATTCAAGGTTAAAGTTCAGCCACTAAGAGGCAATCCAGGGAGGTTTAGGAAGATCAGAATTAGAAGGATTACGTCTAGATAAAATGACTTATTGAGAATTCTAATTTAATTTGAATTGTTTCTCACAGAACCAAGAAATCTAAAATAGTAGGAATGTAGGATTCCCAAGAATGCTACAGTAATTGTTCCGAAAGGTTCCCTGTATGGTTATGCAACTAAATGGCAGAAACATTTGTTGGCATATGTACGACCATTACATTTAAAATTCATGTAATCAACAGAGTTCCGTGTTTTAAGACCTGTCTGGTGAAATTTTTAGACAATTTTTGAACATATAGTTTCTCTTGAGAAACTACAATGATCCAATAATTCTATAAAACATTATCAATTTTTCGGAAGTATGAAGTTTTTGAAACATTGAATCCTTTACATTTCCATAAGTTGGAATATACTGCTTCTAATCAAGCTTCTACACTTAAAGGTTAAGAAATTGAAACTTTACCAAACATTGATTCCTGTTTCATCATGGCCTGCAGTACTGAAACTTCTTTGAAAATTTTCAGTCGTTTTGATTTGATACTTCGCTTCATGTTTCATCTCAAGTCCAATACTTGTGAGATCTCAATGAAGTGAAAATTCATTGAACTGCATTTTACTAACATCAGCTGAATATTGCCCTTTTGATTTTGCCAGTTTGGAATGTCATGCGCACTGGATACGTTCTGCGGACAAGCGTTTGGAGCACAGCAATACCATACGCTTGGTGTGTACACACAGAGAGCTATGCTAGTCCTCACCCTCATCAGTATACCTCTTGCCTTAAGCTGGGCATACGCAGGGCAAATTCTAATGGCACTTAGGCAAAACCATGAGATATCACTCGAGGCCGGAGTTTATGCCCGGTGGATGATCCCGGCCGTCTTCGCATACGGCCTTCTTCAATGTCAAATCAAATTCCTTCAAACCCAGAACATCGTATTTCCCATGGTGATCAGTTGTGGCGTCACTGCTCTGCTTCACTCGTCCTTGTGTTGGATTCTGGTATTTAAATGTGGCCTTCGTGGTAGAGGTGCTGCACTAGCAAACAGCATCTCTTACTGGGTTAATGTGGCTCTGTTGACGATCTATGTGAAATTTTCACCCACCTGTAAAGGCACTTGGCTTGGATTTTCCAAGCAGGCCCTTCAAGGCATTCCCAAGTTCTTCAAGCTCGCGCTACCGTCAGCATTGATGGTTTGGTATGACTTCAGCCTTTCCACACTTAAATTCCAGTCGTTTGGTGTACGTTTGTTTCATCTCCAGAAGAGATTTGATTGTTATGTGGCAATTATTCTTGGGAAAGATCCTTGCCAAGTGATCTTCATAAATTTTCTATGTAAATTTGAAGTTGGTCTCTTGGAGAAAGAAATCACTTCCTGCCTGGGCTAACTGCTTATGAGTCTCTGCGCTGCAAGTCTGCAACCATATATTTTTTTTCAAGAACCAAATGCACTGATGTTGACTGTCTTTACTAATACTAGTATCTCCTTTCACTGGAAACAGCTTGGAATTTTGGTCATTTGAGATGTTGGTTCTCTTATCTGGTCTTCTTCCTGATCCCAAGCTAGAAACATCTCTGATGTCCATCAGGTGATGGCTTCCTATATAAGTTTAACGTTCTTGTACCTGCAACTGCATATGAGATCAAGAAAGAACATGAGACGAAAACTAAATAAATCAATTTTTTTCTTAGAAAGGAATCAAATTAATCAAGATGTTTACCATAATGATAGGTCTTAAGTTGAATATTTTTTTCAAACGGCAACTACTGAATAGGTCATTTAATTGTTTTTAGTACTAACACTCCTCCAATTTCTCAGTCTAAACACCTCTGCAATGGGATTTATGATAATCTCAACCCTCGGCTCTGTGATAAGGTCAGTTCACATAATGTTTATGACATATTTCGATTTATGGATTGTGTTTAACACCTTGTGTATTTTTTTTAAACCTAGTATACGAGTTTCAAATGAATTGGGTGCTGGGCAACCTGCAGCTGCACGCTTAGCTATCTGCATCACCATGTCAGTGGGTGCAATAGAGAGCGTTGTGGCTGCATCATGTATGATTTCAGTGCGCCATGTTTGGGGAAAGCTATACAGCAATGAAGATACTGTGGTGAAACATTTGGCTACTATGATGCCATTGATTGCAATATCTACGTGTTTAGATGGTATTCAATGTGCACTCTCAGGTACGGTAAGACCATCAATTTGAACTACCGGTCAAAGACATATACAAACATCACGGTTGGACACTTCCTTTCAAGGAAGAAAGTACGTTTGGTAAACCATAAACCCGTCAACCAGCTACAAGAAAGAAATCATCACATTTTATTTTATTATCACACATTTCATATAAGGCTAGGTTGCTGTTTCTGAGCAATTATTTTATTCTGATCTCTTGGGTATCTCTCCTGTACTCCAGCTATACATTTACCAAATCATGTAGTCGGATGGGGGCTCCGGTGAGGTGGAGAAATCAAGAAATGAAGGTATGTTTCTCTTGATAATCTTCCCTTCGTTTTTCCATGTATTTATAGTGGAGTCTCAACGTCTCCACCTCCCTCCACCTCAGTAACTACTCCTTGATTTACGTCCGACAATAACTCCGGTGAATCAAAGCTAATAACTCCGACCAATAATTTCTTTGACCTCTGTTGACTATAACGGTGGTCTTCATGACCACCAGTCAACATCTCCCACTTGGTGATGAAAACTACGTCCAAGTTTCACGTAAGGAGATGTTAATCTTCCACTTTCACTATTCTTGAAGTGTATTACTTCAATTTCCACTCCCACTATTCATGAGAAAGTTTTTCCATTTTCATTATCTATGAAAATGTACCTTAATTCCATTAAGTTCACAAACTTAATGAATTTTTCTACTGTAATTCCTTTTGTCTTAGGATCAGCAATCATATCTAATGTGGGTATGTAATTGAGTTTTATTTCCTCACTTTTCACAATATCACGAATATAGTAATAATGTATATTAATGTGTTGTCCTCTTGTTGTATTTGCATTATTATGTACAAGACTTATTGCCGCTTGGTTATCACAATACATTTCTATTGGACCATTTATTAAGTTGAGATTTAAATCATTTATAAATCTCCTGATCCAAACAGTATGTGATGCAGCTGCAATATAGGCAACATATTTAGCTTCCTGTGTGTATTTGTCTACACATCCTTGCTTTTTACTTCCCCAAGATACAGTTGCACCTCCAAAGATGAATATATCTCCTGAAGTGGACTTTCCATCATCTTTGTCACCACCCAGATCAGCATCTGTATAACCAAACAATTCAAGCTCATCCGCTTGATAAGTCAACTTATGATGTAGAGTTCCTTTCATATATTTCATTATTCTTTTTACAGCTTCCTAATGTTTTGTTCCGGAACTACTTTGATACCTACTGACAAAACTCACAGCATATGCCAAGTCAGGCCGTGTACACAACATAGTGTACATTAAACTTCCAACCACTTGGACATAAGGTACTCTTAAAGATTCTTTCCCCTTTCCAGGACATTGGTCCTTAATCTTTTCCCAAAAACATATGGTGTAGGGGCTGAGGAATAATTATCCATTCCAAACCTTTTCAACACTGTACGTAGGTATCTTTCCTGATTTATACTCAGTATTCCAGATCTCTGATCTCTAAAGATCTGTATTCCAAGAACATAAGATGCTTCTCCCATGTCCTTCATCTCAAACCTTTTGCTAAATTCTTCCTTTGTGTTGTTCAACATATCAGTATCATTTACAACAAGTAAAATATCATCCACATACAAGGATAATATAATAAACTTGCTCCCACTTTTCCTGACACATACACAATAGTCTAACCTGTTTGAAACAAATCCCATTTTGACAATTACATCATGAAATTTATAATACCATTGTCTAGAAGTTTGTTTCAAACCATATATTGACTTATTTAATTTGCATACTTTGTCTTCATGTCCTTTTACCTGATATCCCTCGGACTGTGACATGTAAATTTCTTCTTGCAAATCAACATTTAGAAATACAGTCTTTACATCCATTTGATGTAATTCCAAGTCCAAATGTGCAACGATAGCCAAGATAATCCTTATAGATGCGAACTTAGCTACCGGAGAGTATGTTTCTTGATAATCAATTCCCGATTTTTGTGTATAACATTTAGCAACTAACCGGGCCTTATATTTATCAATAGACCTATCAACCTTTAGCTTTTTCCTAAATATCCACTTGCATCCTATGGCCTTTCTGTCATTAGGTAAATCACATAATTCCCAAACATTATTCTTTTTCATTGAATCAATTTCATCATTAATGGTCTCAAGACATAAATCTTTTTCCTTTGATTCAATAGCATCTATGTATTTTATGGGTTCCATGTGATTTTCCTCTATATCTGCTATTAAGCATGAAGACTCACAAGAATACAAGTGATAGTCATCATCCAAGCAGGTTGAGTCCTTATTCTTTTGTTGCTAATAGACTCTACCGGTTCAATTCCATCTTGAGTTTGTTCATTTTCATCTATTATTCCATCATTTCCATTTACAGGCTCATTTTGATTTTCCCCTATATTTTCTATAGGTTCATTCATGTTTTCCATATTTTGTTCCTCCTCAATCATAGGGTCATGTTCCGAGATTTCATTGAAATAGTTATCTCCCACTACAAGCAGTGGTTCTATTTCATTTTCATTTTCTTCCTTTTCTTTTAAATTTTCAAGAAAAATTGCATCCGTATATTCAATGATTCCCTTTTCTTTATGGAAAAATCTATAATCAAAAGAATTTTCACAATAACCTATAAATGTACACTTCAAGGTTCTAGAATCTAATTTATCCCTTAATTGACCAGAAATAAGTACATGAGCTACAGAATCTCATTTCCTCAAATAATGTAAATTGAGTTTAGATCCAGTCCACAACTCATAAGGTGTACTAGGTATAGATTTTGTGGGTATTCTATTTAACACATGGTTTGCTGTAAGCAAAGTCTCTCCCCAAAATCTCTTGGAGAGTCCTAAATGTGATAGCATGCATCTAACAGAATTCATAAGAGTTCTGTTTTTCCTTTCCGCCACACCATTTTGTTGTGGAGTATAAGGCATTGTTGTATGTCTCTTAATTCCATGCATTTCACAAAATAGTTCAAATCCCTTAGAATTATATTCCCCACCTCTATCTGACCTTAACACCATAATACTTCTTCCTAGTTGTTTTTCAACTTTCGACTTGTATTTCTTAAAACAAGTCAAGACTTCACTTTTATGGCTTATTAGATAAACATAAGTGTATCTCGAGAAATCATCTATAAAAGTAACAAAGTATTCCTTGTGATCATATGTTTTAACACTAAGTGGATCACAAACATCAGAATGAATTAAGCCTAATAATTCATCTGATCTATGTCCTATTTCAAATGGTTTCTTAGTTATTTTTCCAACTAAGCAATATTGACACTTATCTAATTCCATGTCATTAAGATGAGGCAACAAATTCATTTTTACCATTTGTTTCATTTTATGCACATTAACATGAACTAATATTAAGTGCCATAATTCACATTCCGACAAGAAGCACAAGAGATAACCAGAAGCCACATCAATATTATTTATTTCATTTCCAGATACAACAAGTTTGAACAGATCTTGTTCAGGTACAAATTTTCCCATAGCAAAGATTTTTTTGTCTTTTCTTATGAATACATGTTTATTATAAAACCTGACTTTCATGCCTTTCTTTACCAGCATGCCAACTGAAATAAGATTTCGCCTCATGCCTGGTGCATAAAGGACGTCTTTAAGTACCATAATGTTGTCCCCCAAATCCAAGCGGTAGTTGCCAACTCCTTCCACATATAAATAGGTATTGTTACCCATATAAATATGTTGTTCTCCATGACTGAATTCTTTGAATGACTCCAATCCTTATTTGGTTTTGGCAATGTGCCTTGTAGCACCAAAATCTACTTACTACTCATTTGTATTGGTAGTTACAACATTATTACATTCAGTGACACAAATGAAGACTCTCTTATTCTTCTGTTCCGAAGCCTTGCCTCTGTTTCCATTCTTATTTGGGCAATTAGCTCTGTAGTGACCAAATTAGCCACATACATGGCAAGAACCTTGTAGTCTTTTCCTTTGATTTGGCTTGAAGTTCTTATTGTATCCGTTCTTTCTCTTATTATTCTTTGACTTCCATTATGCAGCATTTGTTTCTTCTAGATTGGTTTCATATTTCTTCCTGCTAGCCATTATTTCCTGTTCTGTGGCCAACCTAGCAGGCAATTTAGAAAATTGAATTGGGATTGACCTAAGAGATGTGGTTACCATGTCATAGCTATGTGGGAGACTATTTAAAATTATAGCTATTTGCAGTTTTTCAGGAATAAGAGTTCCTGCAATAGTCCAGTCCCTAGTCATAACTATCATGTCGTTTATGTGTTCCACTACATTTTCTTCCTCGAGCATTTTGCAAGACTTATACTTTTGAAGGAGGAGTTGGGTTGTCATTTCAGTTGTTTTATCATATTTCTCCTTCAAAGCATTCCACAATGTATAAGATGTAGTGTATATTTCAAAACATTTTAATAAACTATCCTCTATAAACATGAACATGAGGTTTTTAGCCTTTTTGTCATCAATCTTTAATTTTTCATGTTTTTTAATTTCCGCTTCAGAAACGTCATTTGACAATTCCTGAGGATTAGCTTCAATAGCATGTTCAATATTGTCATATTCTAATGCATGTCTGATTTTTCGGTACCACATCTCATAGTTAGCCCCATTCAATTTCTCTATCCTAGCCAATTCGGTTGTGAACAGTTTGCTAGCCATTAAATCTACAACTAATGTAGATTTTTCGATTTAAAATTTATGCAATTTCTCAAGAAAATAATAAACAATAATTCCAGAACTAAAATAGTATTCAAAACTTAACAAGATTTATGAGTTCTAGACGCAAAATGCAAAGGAGCAAGTCAATGCATCAAAACAAGTGCGCTTGTGTGGTGCGCCACTCAGGTGCGCCTGTGTGGTGCGCCAGCTATGTGCGCCTGCCAAGTGAGCCACTTAGATGCGCCTGGTATGTGCGTCTGTTAAGTTTAAAATAGATTTTGTGCTTTTTAATTACTGATTGATCAAGAGTTTAATTAATCAAATATACAATTTAATTTAATATTTAAGTTCTTAACAGGATATATATATGATTCTTAAAACATGCAAAGATTTAATCACCAATATCTTAAATTCCTTATCAAACATGCAATAATATGTAAGATTTAAGTTTCTAAAGATTATTAATCTTTATAACAGATTATTTCAGAATTTTATACAATGATTACTTGACTTTTTAATTTCAGAGATCATGCAAAAAT
>JAMKQA010029443.1:0-10686 GCA_024699735.1 Posidonia australis
TATAGGTGCATGATGTGTAGGGGTGTGTCTTAATGCTCAGAAATATCGCTCGTGTGTCGGGCCAAGAGTTGATGCAAGAATATTGCATAATAAGATCAAAGATCTAATATCTTGAGCGATTTATCATCCTTGCTTTCTACATGCCTAAAATGCAAGAAAACTGCTGAAAACATGAGTGTGCCTTCCTAATGCATCAAGGAAGATAATCAGATGAAAACCCAGAAGTAAATCGGGTCAAGAAAGCAAGCAAACAGATGAAAAACATGTTGTGTGCTACTGAAAACAAGCCGCTACGCCTGTTTGGTGTGCTAGACTGGTGCGTCAGTCTGGAGCGCCACCTATGTGCGTCTAGGTGGGCCAGTAAAGTATGCATAGGCATAACAGAAAGCCACGCAAAGCAAAACATCAAAGGATGCACTCTGGAAAAGTATGCAGCAGAAATCATCTTGGAGAAAACTCGAAAAAAATGCCTTGAAACAGTTAGAAATGCAAATGCAATGCAATGACCTTGAGCTCAAGGGCTAGAAGCCTCACACAAGATCTGACCTATTTGAACTAGATGAAGAAAACATGCTTCAGCCAGGCCTCTGGATCCTGGGACGATGCACATGATTCTCACAAAGGAGTAAGGTGCAGTCAGCCTACCAGATTCAGCCTGGAGCTGAATAATGAAACGAGGAAAACAAATGGGATGACAGTCCGATCAAAGGCTGAAAACATGTAGGTGATGTCTTTTCATACCAGAGAATCAATCAGAAAGAAACAAGCTCAAATCTCTACGATAAAGTCATGCAAGTATGGTGCTAAATGAAAGTGCTCTGATCTCTGAGTAGTCTGGCACGCCTGCTGAGTGCGCCAGACTGGTGCGCGGGTTGGGTGCGACTGGGATGTGCGCCCCAGGGAGTCTGGATCAGACTGTAACCTGATCCAGAACCCCCCCAGTAGAGATACATGAAGGATTCATGCAAGTGCTAATGGGTCTATGCTATGATCAAAAACTGGAAAACATGAGGTGAGTGCATAGGATCAAGGATCATCATGTAAACAAAGCATTTGAAACCAAAGCAAGTTAGTGGGTTCATGCATGAAAACGTGTGAAATACTTAAGAACATGCATGATCTGGATAAAACGAATCAAAACATGTGTAAATGAGGATCATATCCGTGCTTCTACATGCAAGGGCATACATGGTGCATGGCAAAATATTATGTGCAAGGAAACAACAGCTCATGAGGATTTCATGCTAGAAATACAAACATAGGTTAGCATGGAGATTATTTGCATGGAGTGCGAGCATGTTATCATGAAAACTTCATAAACATAGAATAAAACAGATCATACATAAGGTTTTAAGCATGTTTTATCAAGTTTCTAAGATGATATTTAGAAGATAAAGAGGAGATAGAAAGCCTACCTCTCGAAGTGTTCCCTCTTGCAATATCAGAAATAAGAAGATCCTTGTTGCTTTGGAAGGACCAAGGAGGCTTGAGGTCGCTAGGGGGTGCTCCAGGGAATGAAAATAAGTTGCTAGACTGAGGGAGAGACTCGTGAAGGGAGCTGGCTTTAGAGCAGAAAATGGCTGGATGCAAGGTTTCTACTCAGGATTCTCACCTCTCAGGAATTTTCTTCCTTTTTCATGGCTACCTATGGGGGTCCTTTTATAGGGAACTCTCAAGGGTAACTCATGGGAATGGGGAGAGCCTCGCAGACGAAGAGCCTGGAAGATTCCATGGCATATTCGCTGTTGGAGGTAACAGCCAAGGAAGGCGGAAAGCCAGCAGCCGCAGCCTACGCAGTGTTGTGCACCAGGGATGTGCGTTGGCTAAGTGCGCCACCTACGTGTGCTAGGGAAGTGTGCTAGATTGGTGTGCTAGCTAGGTGTGCTAGCTAGGTGCTCTCCCCTACTTGTCTGGTTTCTAAATTAGGTTGCAGGCTTGTTACGGGCTTGGGGTTGGTTCAAGGATCAGCCACATCCAAAGCAACAATTGGAGCCTTATCAATGAATCACCTCAAAATCGGGGTGTCTATAGATGCCCCTCCCTGAGCGAGGTCAAGGGACGAAGGAACCAAGACCGATGCTCAAGGTTGACAAGATACCCCCATTTTGAGGTTATAGGAGGATGGTGTTTGCTGTAGGCGGTAAGTCACTTATCCGACGGATGCACCGGAAGTCATGACTTGTTGCCAGATGCAAATGCAAAAATGCAAAATGCGTGCACCTACTGGTCTAAATGCTGGGGATGCAATGCTAATGCAAGATGCCAATGCAAGAGCCGATGCTGAAAGCCGATGCGAAACTAATGCTAATGCTGAAAACACAAACAGAAGAAGCACTGGCAAGAAAAATGATAAGTTGTCGGACTCATTAGTCGGATTATGAGGTTATCAACCAAAGAGATGGGATATGACAAGCTAAACAAGCCTTGTCAACCAGGACGCCTGACAGCATGACAGTTGTCAACCGAGTAGTTGGGGGTACCAGCCCAAAAAAAAGGAAAGGGGGGCATGGCAAATAGATCATTTGTCAAGCAAAGCAGGGACGGGTCCGCACGGACCAAGGGCGAACAAAGAGAGATTTCGCACCCGCGAAAACTCAAAAGGGAAAAACAAAAGGACCATGACTGCTCGGTCAGAGGGTCCAACAACTAGACTCCGCGCCCGCGAAAATCCAGAAGAGAAAAGAAAAAGGACCTTGACCGCCCGGTCAGAGGGTCAAACAACTGGATTTCCTGCCCAGGGAAATCCAAGGAAATGGCTAGGACCTTGACCATCCAGTCAAAAGGTCGAGCCACGGGATTTCCTGCCCCAGGAAATCCGAGAAAGGGGCTAGGACCTCGACCATCAGGTCAAAAGTTTGAGTCATGGGATTTCCTGCCCCAGGAAATCCAAGAAAGGGGCTAGGACCCTGACCATTCGGTCAAAAGGTCGAGCCACGGGATTTCCTGCCCAAGGAAATTTGAGAAACCAAAGACTTTAACTGCCCGGTTAAAGCCAAGGAAAGCCTAGGAAAGGAAAAGGACATTTGACTGCCCGGTCAAAGCCAAGAAGCTGGATTTCGTGCCCGCGAAGATCCAAAAAAATGGGCACACGACCTTGACCGCCTGGTCAAGATCAGCAAGCTAGATTTCACGCCCGCGAAATCCAAAAGGGAAAAGGACCTTGACCTCCCGGTCAAAGTCAAGCAAGCTGGATTCCGCGCCTGCGTAAATCCAAGGGGCAAAGGACCTTGACCACCCGGTCAAAGTCAAGCAAGCTGGATTCCGCGCCTGCGTAAATCCAAAGGGGCAAGGGACAATGACCGCCCGGTCAAAGTCAAGCATGCTGGATTCCGCACCCACGGAAATCCAAAGGGGCAAGGGATAATGACCGCCCGGTCAAAGTCAAGTAAGCTGGATTTCACGCCCGTGGAAATCCAAAGGGGCAATGGACAATGACCGCCCAGTCAAAGTCAAGCAAGCTGGATTCCACGCCTGCGGAAATCCAAGGGGCAAAGGACCTTGACCGCCCAGTCAAAGTCAAGCAAGCTGGATTCCGTGCCTGCGGAAATCCAAAGGGGCAAGGGACAATGACCGTCCGGTCAAAGTCAAGCAAGCTGGATTCCACTCCCGTGGAAATCCAAAGGGGCAAAGGACAATGACCGCCCGGTCAAAGTCAAGCAAGCTGGATTCCGCGCCCGCGGAAATCCAAAGGGGCAAAGGACAATGACGGCGCGGTTAAAGTCATGCAAGCTGGATTCCGCGCCCGCGGAAATCCAAAGGGGCAAAGGACAATGACCGCCCGGTCAAAGTCAAGCAAGCTGGATTCCGCGCCCGTGGAAATCCAAAGGGGCAGAAGACAATGACCGCTTGGTCAAAGCCAAGAAGCTGGATTCCGCGCCCGCGGAAATCCAAAGGGGAAGAAGACAATGACCGCTTGGTCAAAGCCAAGAAGCTGGATTCCGCGCCCGCGGAAATCCAAAGGGGCAAAGGACATTGACCGCCCGATCAAAGCCAAGAAGCTGGATTCCGCGCCCGTGGAAATCCAAAGGGGCAAACGACATTGACCGCCTGGTCAAAGTCAAGCAAGCTGGATTCCTCGCCTACGGAAATCCAAAGGGGGAGAAGGGTCTTATCTGCTCGGGACGAGATCCCGGAGAACAAAGTGATAACTCCAGGATTGTTCCCCTGGAAGGAACTGCAATATGCTGAATGTCGAGTTTGCGGTGCGGAGATTGGCACTCTTGTCGAGATGCATGCTCAGATTTCTTGTCTACTGCGACTTTTCAAATTGCTTGCAATGGTGAGGACTCATGTGCAAATATCCCCAACTTTTGGGCTTTACTGCAAATTACCCAACCAAACTGCTTCTGATTGCTGTATTGCGACTGTGTGGTGACATTTGAGATTCTGCTGTATATCGACAAATGTCTGCTCTGAAACAAATTTCGCGCGTCTTTCCGAGACTGATTTGCAATTTTTCAAAATGTAGGGGGTTTTCTGCAAATTACCTCACATGGTGCATTTTGTGAGCTTATATGCTGGACACTGCATATTATGCACTTGATGTTTGAGTTGTGAGATGATAAGGGCTGGAACGCAGTTGTCACGATCATTTTGCATTTTTGCACTCTAACATATTTCTCGTGTGGGCCCCACTGGCCAACTGCCATAACTGCCAAAATTCTTCTTCTTGCTGCTTGGTAATGCAAAAGGTTGCATGCTGCTTGGCTACTCACACTGATGCATTTTATTTTTTTTCAAGGCATCATGCATAATCCTTGTTACGAAGGAAAATCTTTTTTTTCCAACAAAATCACGCCTCTTCCTCTTCTTCATCTTCTTTCTCTCCTCACGCAAAAGGGGCCGCGCCTTCTTCCTCCTATCCTTTCTGTAAACCCAAAAAAACCACCTCCTTCTTCTCACTCGCAGCGGCGGCGCGCGAGGGGTGCGCCGACGGGGTGCTTGCGGCTGGTGCGCGCGTGAGGCGCATCGGTGTGGTGCGGGGCGACTGCAGCGGCGACTGGCATGGATCAGACTCTCCAGGACTGGCTGGACCGCGGCTCATCGGCGAGGGTAAGTTCTGATCCTTCTCCCCCCTTTTTTTTTGCTTGTATGTCCTGCTCCTCCTCCTGCAGGTGGTCAACGGTTGGAGGTCCCCAACGGACCTGGAGTGGCAGGCCCGTTCCGTGCGGGTAGCGACGGCAGACTGGCAGGCTCGGGCTACGGGTGGCGGCAGGCAACAGCGGCTGGGGCTCCCACGGGCTGGTGGCTCTCGGGCTACGGGTGGCGATGGCTGGCCGTGGCAGTTGCGGGCTCTGGCGGACTACTCCTCATGGTTACTATGGGATCGGGAATGCAGGCATGCTAAGGGAAAGCGTGGGCTGCAGGTGGCGCTGACTGGCTACTGGCGATGCTCTGGCAGACTGCTCCGCACAGTGGCTGTGGCGGTCTGTGGTTGCAGTACAAGCCACGTGGTGGCGAGCTGGAGATGTGCTAACTGTAAGGCTCATTGGATTGGGCACATATTGCCATTGCTTGCAT
This sequence comes from Posidonia australis, assembly GCA_024699735.1. Classification (NCBI taxonomy): domain Eukaryota; kingdom Viridiplantae; phylum Streptophyta; class Magnoliopsida; order Alismatales; family Posidoniaceae; genus Posidonia; species Posidonia australis. The sequence goes on from JAMKQA010029443.1 coordinate 5,521, forward strand.
TTAATTTCTGATTTTACTGTTGATTGTTCTGCATTGAACTGCTTAACCACTTGATAGTTTTCCACTGATTCACAACTGTATGCTTGCATATCGCCATTATATGCCACAGTCTTCTTCAAAATGTCCTGTGCTCTGTTACTATGCCACATTTGATTTAGACGCTTTGCATCTTATCGTGCTTGCTGCTGCTGTTTGACTTTCTACAGGATGATTCAGTTCCCAAGGCGGGAACCCCACAGTCTTCGTGGGACATGCCTTCTAGCTCTCATTCTGGACGAGGAGGCAGTTCTTCGAGGTTGCGGGCCCTCGGTAGCTCGACGCCTGCTATCCTTGCTGAGGTAAGCCCGAACTGAATATTAGAAGAGTATTCAAATCTGGTATCTTCTGACAATTGCATTTTTAGGAATTTGGAAACTTCGAGGGGCGGCTGTTGAGCGTCTGTCATATCTGCGAGAGCCCCGAGTTTGAGGTAATTTCTTTGCCTTGATGTACTTTAAATTACTTTCTGCTATCTACTTTTGTGCTTTTGCTTCTGACCCAGCTCTAAATATGTGCTTCATATTTCAGGAAGGGGATGCAAATCGGATCATGCGGTGCCACTGGGGTCCGATGCTCGAGCATTTCCACCGTCTACCGGAGTTTCTACAGGACTTTCTCCATCACCAGTCTCCATTTGGTGGTGTGTTGCGCCTACCCATCATCCACAGCCACTACAACTTCTTCCGAGCGATGCTAGAAAGGTGGAGATTCGAGACACACTCCTTTCACTTTCCCTTTGGTGAGCTGACTGTTTTACCTGATCAGTGGGCTCTGCTGACGGGCCTTCCTTTTGGTGACGAGCCCATCATTGGCGAGACCACCCACAGCTTCCACCTTGCGCCTGCACATCTTGGCTGTGTCCCTCCTAAGCCACCTAGGGGGAAGCATATGATCACCTTGGGGTGGTTAAGTGAATGGGACAAGTTCTGGCCCAACCCCGAGCCTGGCAGTGAGGAAGCAGATTTTGTACTGAGGCATTATTTGCTGGAGCTGCTAGCCTTGATCTTCTGCGTTTCGTCGGCCTACTGTATCCATGCTGACTGGATTGCGTATCTGACCAACTTGGAGCACCTGGATCACTATGACTGGGCTGGTGCTAGTTATACCTGGTTGGTCTGTGGGCTCGACAATGTGGTCAAGCTCGGGCGCCGCTCTTATGTGGGGCTTTACCCTCTGCTGACTATAAGTATTTGCTTTTGTCACCTTGCAAAACAATCTTTTATGCTTTATGTTTGATAGACTACCTTGCTTGCATTTACAGTATTGGGTTATGGAGCGCATCACCAGGGGGCATTGCGTTGGCCGCCTACGGGACGAGCTCCTGCCCCTTCCCCGCTAGTGGGTAGAGCCTAACCACCGGGCTGCTGCTGGGGTGTTTAGTTATGAGTCCTACTGGTATCTGCAGGACCTGGTAGAACTCGAGGATGTAAGTCTCCTCTGCTTTTTAATTTGCATGCCTATTATACTTTCCTTGCTTACAGCTTTTGTTTCTGTAACAGGTCCACCTACACCCATTTGCTCGGTATGATGACATTGACTGGGCTCCCCTGAACTCTGGCCGCGTTCTGAGGGATAAACAGGTGAGATTCTACTGCATGAAGAAGTCGGCCCTCTACCTCCCAGGGCGTGTGCGGCATCAGTTCTCTGATGTATTCTGCATTCCTGCCCCTCCACCTGCTGACATGGACCACCCAGCCACGACTCGTTCATCTGCTAGCCGTCGGCATGCAGCTGCCATGGCTTCCCAGGACAAGCACGTCCTTTGAGAAGTCAACTATACAGACTACCTTGCTTGGTACCAGCGTGTGGGGAAGTCGTACCTGTTTGAGGAGGTTGTGCGGGATAGCCAGCAAGGGATGTGGTAAGCGTCTAGCTGGGCCCTGGTACAAAATTTCCATTTCTACTTTTCATTGCTTTTGCATGAACTGTGACAATCTGGCATTTGCTTTAATTCATAGGGCTTCGAGGAGCAATTTGGAGCCTTCTATGCTGACATTCGCCGAAAACAGGTAGAATTCTCACCTTGCAAACTGCCTTAATGACTATATCTGATACTTCTGCTATTTTGCAGGGACTGCGCTGGCACAACATCATCAGGGTATGCTTCTCTCTTCTACCCCTGCTGCCACTTCTAAAATTCTTACTGCTAACACAAATTTGCTTTTGCAGCAAGACTTCCCTGTCGAGAGAGCGAATGTAGCCAGCAGCGGGGACTTCACTATGGAGGTGTTTGAGGAGGATTGTCCAGACACCGATGTCACCCAGGCGGTTCTCGACACTGCTCCTCGTTCTCAGGCTACCGCCACTGCTCAGTGGTCGCGTCGTCTCACTCGACGAGGCAACAGGACCTTGGCTGAGTATTTTCAAAAGGCGACGTCTGATGAGGAAGACTCAGAGGAGGAGTAATCTTTTCTTGTAATTCTGCTAAAGATTCTGTAATAACACTGTACTCTGTAACATTTTGAAAATGTATAAGATATCCCCTGATTTTGCAATGTGCCCTTCAGGGTTTTGTATGTACAAGTTGTATGCAAATAGGTACTCCATGCAGGGTTAAGCAAATGGTGCTGATTTTGGCGATGTAGACATTTTGAACTGATGATGCTGAATTTTTCTGTCTTTCTGGGCACCAGTTATGTGCGCCGCCTAAGTGCGGTAGTTTCCTGCGCTATATAGGTGCGTCCCCAGAAATGGCGAGTTTTGTTTCCTTTCCTGATACAAATCCCTTCTGTTTCCCTATAAAGATCTCGTGTTTTACGAGAAATGCCGTCGCCTCTCGTGAAGAAACAACACAGCAACCCTTGGTTTTGATTTTGCAATGTATATTTCTGAGCACAGACGCATACGCTATCATGGTATGGCCTACTATTATTTTTATGCCTTGCTTCATGCAAATTTTCATTATTTTGTCCTTATAGCAGATGCCCTTGCATGCTCTTCCTTGCATCACTATACCCTGTTGGATTTTAAACAAGTTATTTTGGTTATTTTCTGCTAGCTTTTGCAGATTTCCTTGCATTATGCTATTTTGTAGATCTTCTCTCTTTTGTTTTGCATGGCAGGTTTGTTCTTTGCAGATTTTTTGTTTTACTACTGATTCTTTGCATTTCTATGCTACTCTACCGATTCTCCTATTTTGCATGGCAGATTTTACTCTTTGTATTTTCTTTTGCCTTACTGCTGATCTCATGCACTCTGTCTCTCATGAACAGGACTTTTTTTTCTGCACATGCCTTTACACTTGATTTTTGCATGCAATATACCGCTGAATTATTTCTACATCTCCTACTGCCATGGCTGATTAAGGCTTGTATTTGCAGAGCTACCCAACCATGGAGACCCCGAAGTACTACTCGGATGCTTTGCGCGGCTGGATCGACGCATTGACGCCTAATGATCGAGAACAACTGAAGACTTGGGGCATATCATCCTCCCTCCTCAGTATTGCCAAAGTAGAGGTTAATTGGCATCTGCTATGTACCATGGCCCGCTTCTGGAAGCCAGCCTTGCACGTGTTCCGCTTCGGGCAGGTGGAAATGACCGTCACCTTGGAGGAGGTCAGGTGGATCTGTGGCTTGTCGCCATTTTTGTCTCCGTCTGTGTTTTTCTGCCACGACAGTTATGTCCACGTCGTGAGCCGTCTCACGGGTGTTGCCAAGGAAGACTGTGAGAAAAGCATCGTCTGCCGAGATGGTCCTACACCCATGATACACTTCGATTACTTCGATAGCATCATTGGTGTTCGCTCCTCGAAGCCTCTGTGGCTCTTCTGCTTTGTGCTGCGCTTCCTCAGGGAGCTGATTTTCAGTCACGGCCGAACAACTGTGGCTATTGAGGTGGCCGAGATAGCCTGGGCAGTAGTGGTTCGTCAAACAGACCTGGCTCCGATTCTGCTCGCCGAAACTTATGTAGGCTTGGACTGGGCGTCAAGGCGCTCCCGCCACTTCTATGGATGTGGTGCCTTAGTGCAGGTAAGCAGATCATTTGACCATTAAAAATATTTTGCTGTGCTTTAACTAATCATAGTTCCCTTTTGCCAGGTCTGGTTTGCTGCTCATATGGGGATGAAGATTCTGCGCCCCTGGCCTTCCATCTTTGAGGCCTACAGCCGCACCCATCATTCGAGGTCACTCCCGGGGGTGCTTGAATTGTATGACAAGCTGCGGAATCTTGATGCGGATTCTGTGACGTGGTAGGGAGAGACTCGTGTAGGGAGCTGGCTTTAGAGCAGAAAATGGCTGGATGCAAGGTTTCTACTTAGGATTCTCACCTTTCAGGAATTTTCTTCCTTCTTTCATGGCTACCTATGGGGGTCCTTTTATAGGGAACTCTCAAGGGTAACTCATGGGAATAGGGAGAGCCTCGCAGACGAAGAGCCTGGAAGATTCCATGGCATATTCGCTGCTGGAGGTAACATCCAAGGAAGGCGGAAAGCCAGCAGCCGCAGCCTGCGTAGTGTTGTGCGCCAGGGATGTGCGCTGGCTAAGTGCACCACCTATGTGTGCTAGGGAAGTGTGCTAAGTTGGTGTGCTAGCTAGGTGCTCTCCCCTACTTGCCTGGTTTCTAAATTGGGCTGCAGGCTTGCTACGGGCTTGGGGTTGGTTCATGGATCAGCCACATCCAAAGCAACAATTGGAGCCTTATCAATGAATCACCTCAAAATCGGGGTGTCTACAATGCCCCAATAACTGAAATGTTTACAAGATTTAATGAAATTGCAAATAACCTTCAATCGCTTGGAAAAATTTATCCTCAAAGCGATTTGGTAAGAAAAATTCTTAGGTCTCTAACTCCCGAATGGGAGAAGAAAACCACAACCATAGAAGAAGCCAAAGATCTATCTACCTACTCCTAGAAGACTTAATAGGTAACCTAACCTCATATGAGGTTCAACTAAAAGAAAAAGAAAAAGACAAATTAGAAAATGAAAACTCTAAAAAGAAAAATATTGCTTTAAAAGTTACATCTGATTCGGAAGAATCTGAAGAAGAAGATGAGGAAATAGCCTTATTAACAAGAAATTTTAAAAGGTTTATAAAAAGAGGAAAATTTCATAAGAAACCAAACAAACCTCAAGATAAAAATAAAGATGAACTTCCAATTTGTTTTAAATGTAATAAACCAGGG